>BLBF01000050.1:979768-1013417 GCA_015471245.1 Laticauda colubrina
ATCTGGACATCTGAAGTTGACCCATTGCCTGAAGCATCGATGTACATGAACTTGTAGTCAGCATCAACCCTGGCAAAGAGGATGATGCTGAAGAAGCCCTTGTAGTTGAAATAATTGGACCCTGAGTTAGGTGGAGCTTTGCAGGCCACATGCTTCCAATCTATGGCTCCAATGGTGTGGGGAAAGCTTAACCTCTGATACCACTGCTCTGCAACTTTCCTCCCGCCTTCTTCAGTGGTGGGACACTGGAGGAGCTCCTCCACTTATTCTTCGATGATGGCCTGCACCACTTCTCTGACCACAATGCTGATGGTGTTGTGTGGCACCCTCCAGGCATACTGTATGTTTCTGTCCATGGTCCCAGAGGCCAGGTGGCGCAGAGTCAGTGCCACCTTCAGTCCAGGGTCCAGGCTGAGATGGAAATTGGTGTTTGCCTTGGTTAACTTGGGTCTCAGATGCTCCACAACTTCGTCAAACATGGCTGGTGATATCCTCATGAAGTTCTGGAATGCACGAGGGTCTCCATTCCTCAGCTCCACCATCAGCTTTTCATAGAGTCCAAACCTCACTCTTCTCATGATCCATCTTCGGACCCAGACAGCTCTTGGACGTCTCCTTCTTCCCCTTGTAGAAAATGTGAAATAGTCTGAAGGCTTGGTTCTGATGTTGAATGATGGCGGCTACCAAAAGGAGTGTGCGATGATCCATGGTGGAGATCAATGGATGATGTGGAAGAGCAAGGGCAAGGCTGAAGAGGTCTGCACACCATGGCTGCTGGACTGACAGTGAGATCCAGGTGATTTTCTCCCCCTTTTTATAGGAAATGTCAGTTTTCCGCTAGGTGTCCTTCCACATACTCTAGACATCCTCCAGACATCCTAAATATCTGAGATATGTCCCATATGTGAACGTTTTGTCCATTTTAATGCTTTATATACGAGATGCATCCGCTTACATCCTTTCTCTGTCTGTGCTACTAACACTATGTCGACGTTCCGCGTACCTTTCACTTCCTCCCTCTTTCCGCTTTCCGCTGTAGCGGATGTGATTTGCGCAGATGGTCAGAGGATGCCGAGAGGATACATCGGACGTGTAACAGATGACAATGGACTTAGAACGTTTGTTGCCCGTATGTGTCATGGATATAGATCGTACGCGGTGGAAAGTTCATCCGCTCAAAAAGTTTTTTGCAGCTCAAAACTTATTGAGCAGATGAAATAGCAGTGGACGGATGTTTTACGGATGGAGCGTATGAAATACGTGTGCAGTGAGTAGACAACGGATGCATCGCGTTTTCCAACGGATGGCAAGCTTTTTTGTCTGTTTTACATCCTCTTTGCATCCATTGGTTCAGTGTGACATGGGCTTAAATAACGTGAAGTATTAGTAATGCCTTATAAATCCTTAGTAAAATCACTCCTGGAATCCTGCATCCAGAATAGGTCACCACATTACAAAAAGGTTGTTGAGACTTTGGAAAAAATGCAAACAAAAGCAACTAAGATGATTAAAGACCTGGAGAGAAAAACATATGAATGGCTTCAGGAATTGGGTTTGATTAGTCCAGAAAAAACAAGGACTAGGGGGACTATTCCAGTATTTGAGGTGCTGCCACAAAGAAGAGATGGTAAACTTATTCCTAAAGCACCAGAAGGCAAGACAAGAAACAAAAGATGGAAACTAATCAAGAAGAGACTAAAAGGACTAGAAGACCTCCACAATCGCTTCTAGTTCTAATCTGATTAATGATATTAGGTTAGAAACCAGGTTTAGAATTTACCCTCACCTTAGATAAAAAGCCAATTAAGGGATCCTGGGCCGTACTGTCTTCCAGCCTAGAAAGAAGGCAATAGCAAACCAGTTTTGAAATCTTGCCAAAAATATTGCAGGGACTTGTTCAGGCAGTCCCCAGAAGCCAAGACTGATTTGTAAGCACAAAAAGCAAAGAAAAAACAACAACAACAAAACCAAGGATTTTGTGCCATAAATCTCTCACTATAATTCTGAATCTACTTTGACTACATCATCCCGCAAAATAAAATGAAATTTTAAAAAGCTATAAATTTACAGTATGTTAAATATTTGCAAAATTATATGAATTTTTTTCCATTGCATATACCTCTTTTTTCTAAATTGTTGATCCCTAAAGGATATGTTTTTGTCCCAAGATATACCCAGAATATTTCTACAGATAATCCTCCTTTTTCAGCAGTTTGTTTAGAATGGTACTGAAATTTAGAATGGTACTGAAAAAAGTGACTAATGACCTTTTTTGACACTTATGACCATTGCAACATTCCCATGGTCACATTTAAATAATTTAACAAATGTTTCACTTAGTAACATAAATGTTGGACTCAATTGTGGTTGTAAGTTGAGGACTATTTGTATAAATGGTAGTGATTAACACTCTTTTCTGTTCATTTACTAGGCCTTACTCATTTCATCAGGTACAGAGAGCTGTCTCCCTGGTTATTTCAAACAAAAGCAAGAAAGAAAGCAGTTTTGTTGTTATGATTGCTTCCGGTGTCCTGAAGGAAGAATTTCAAGTCAGCATGGTAAGAGCTTTTAGGTACAAGTGACTGATTAATTTCAAGTACTGTACTTCGGAGGAGGATTGCGGAATACTGAGCAAAGATGGAATAAAAGTTTTTATTCTAATAAAGTTAGCATTTCATATCTCTGTGGTATCAGAGGAAGCCTAATGAAACAACTACACCAGACATAAAAAAATTATATTTATTACTTTTTAATTTTTAGATAAAAGGGGTTCAGGTATTATTTTAGGGTCATGTGGACTGATGCCAAATTTATAAATAATTCAGGGCGTCTTATTGTATTCAAACTCTCTTTCTCTGTACTAGACTTTTGGGGCTTAGCAATTATTTATTTTGTCATGAAATGTAAATCTACAATATTGCCTATATTTCTTAGAAGTAACAAATATGTGCAACCAATAAAGAGTGGAATTAATCCTCCTTGATAGAGAAGTTTGCTGCTCTTCTGAATTGCAACATCAATTACTCTTAAGCAGATTTTCACATAGGAGTTTCTGTCCTATGTGGAATAAACAATGCAAGCTAATTACATAAGATTGCTTAATTACATAAGATTCACTGTTTCCATAGTGGCTCCATGGGCCAGATATAACCCCATTGTGGGCTAGATCTGGCCTGCAAGTCTTGAGTTTGACAACCTTGCTTTAAAGTATAAATAGCTACCTCCCTCATAAAATGTACTTGGTGATGAAAGCATTTGCGATAATCTGCAAAAGTTATCCTCCATCATTATCTAAGCTCTGATATAATGCCAATTTCATCAGTGTCAAGATTACTTTGTGATATTTTGGACATGATTTGAAAGTATTTCAAAGGTGCCTTTTCAATTGGATTGATTTTTCCCCCTTTTTGCTCCTCATCCAAGAATGTTCATCAGTTCTGGCAATTTAAAAGGATTTGCTGCTAAGGATGAAACTCCTCCTAAATATGAGTTTTTGTACTGTGTTTCTTATTCACTAGAATATATAATTGTCAGCTTGTAAGTGGAAGAGAACTTCTTCAAAGACATGGTATTTAGTGGTTGGATTCAAAAATTTTACTACCAGTTCTGTGGGCATGGCTGCTAAAATCTACTCTGATATATACAGTTTTAAGCATGTTCAGCTGCAGATTGTTCTGGCTGTATGTCAGGGCCAGTTGCAGAATCATCATAATCTTAAATTAGATCAGTGACTGTTGTATCATCTGCAAACTCCAGTACTTTAATAGAGAGAACCCGAGAGATGCAGTCATTGCTATATGTGTTAAAAGAAGAGCAATAGAGCGAGAACAGAGTCCTGAGGGGTGTTTGTGTTAATTGCCTTAGTTTTAGATGTATTAGACATAATTTTCTTTAGCTTGTTCTGTTTCAAAAAGCTAGTAATTCACCGACAAATATAGGCAAACACAGTTAGCTGAATCCATTTAGAGTGAAAAAATTCTGGATGGTCTTTCAAAGAGAGCAATATCAAACAAGACAGCATTTCATAAAGCATATTTATGGGATACTTTATATGAACTTTAATTGAAACAAAATATCCCTTTCAAGTTTTTTACAATCCTAAAATGCTAAGGAAATAAATGTTGCAGAAACTCAGTATGAACTCAATATAAATCTCTTAATATATATATAGCATACCCCAACTTATATCCAGATGGGTAATTCAGAAATTTATGTAGGCTTATCAGTCTTTAAAAATGCAAACTTGTGCTTTGAATGTATTCAAATATTTTTCCTGAATGGTAATGTTTTATTTGTTTTCATTTATGGATTAAACTATACCTACATCTACCACCACCTGGCCTCAGGGACCACATACAGGAGCATACAGAGTGGCTGGAGGGTGCCACACAACACCATCAGCATTGTGGTCAGAGTAGTGGTGCAGGCCATCATCGAAGAATACCTGGAGGAGCTCCTCCAGTGCCCCTCCACTGAAGAAGGCTGAAAGAAAGTTGCAGAGCAGTGGTATCAGAAGTGGAACTTCCCCCACACCGATGGAGCCATAGATGGCAAGCACGTGGCCTGCAAAGTTCCAGCCAAGTCAGGGTCCACTTATAACAACTATGAGGGCTTCTTCAGCATCATCCTCTTCACCATGATCGATGCTGACTACAAGTTAATGTACATCAATGCTTCAGGCAATGGGTCAGCTTCAGATGCCCAGGTATACAATGCCAGTCACCTCAAGGAGGGGCTGGAACGCAACTGCATCATAGGCTTCCCAGATCTAGACCCCCTTCCCAATGACACACAAGATGTGCCCTACTTCATCGTGGGGGATGACGCCTTCTCCCTCAAAACCTACCTCATGAAGCCCTACACCTCCAGATGCCTCACCCATGAAGAGAGGATCTTCAACTACAGGCTGTCCAGGGCAAGGTGGGTGGTGGAATCTGGCTAACAGATTCCAGGTACTTCTCACCACCATGCAGCATCGCCCACAGACCGTGAGGAGGATCGTGGAAACTTGCTGCATCCTGCACAATCTCATGTGCACCTGCAACCCAGTGTTGCAGAACAGGCTCGTGGACTGCCAACAAGGCAATGGGGACATGGAGCCTGGTGAAGGGAGGCAAGGGCAAAACCTGATAGATACTGTGGATGTACAAGGCCCCAACAGAGCTTCACGTGAAGGGAAGAAGCAGCAAAACCTCCTGAAACACTGGTGCAACTCCCCAGCTGGAGCAGTGGAGTGGCAAGACAGGATGATAGATGCTTAATGGATGCTTCCTTCAGCTTGTCTCATCAAACTGATGAGATTGGGCCATGTATGTTGAGTAGCCCTACAATGAGTAGGGCATTTAATAAAGAGTTGTGTTTATGTTGAAATGTGTGGATCAATGACTACATTATTATTGATAATAAAGGGCCATACAGTCCCACTATGCTTGCACTGGAGGTTTATCTATCCCACAGCTATTATCCATTCCACAGGTATCCCTGCCCATCCCAAAGGTATCCCGGCCCATCCCACAGCTATTACCTATCCAAAGGTATCCCTGCCCATCCTACTGCTATCCTCACCCATCCCACAACATGCAAAGGCTTAAACCATTTCTAAAAGTTTCCACCAAGACTTTATTTAATAAAATAAATGAAGCAAGTGTGTGAAGCAAAGGTAATCTTTATTAATAACAAGCTGTAAAAGCAAAATGACCCAAGTGTCCCAAGCAAATATAAAGTCAACAGGTAGCCACCAAGTCTCTGGCACTCTTCTTAGTCACTCGGAGGCATGCCCATAGTCTCGGGGTGAAGGGTCCAGGTGCTGTGGAGGTGGCTGCTGCTGAAGTGCTGGTCTGAGGCATCATTGGGGTGCCTGGCCCCGAGAGGACAACAGGAGATGGTGTGTGCAGGAAGCTCTCAGAGAGCTGGCTCAGTCCTGTGATGTTGAGAGCCCCTTCCTCCATGACATGGGGTGTCAGCCCCAATACCGATGACAGATGTTCTGAGGCCAGGCTTGGCTGTGGGATGGAGGAAGGAGGACTGTAGTGGGGATGTCTGGTCTGCAGATGAGCGAGGTGAGGCATGGGTGGCATGGGTGGCATGGGTGGCATGGGTGGCATCGGTGGCATCGGTGGCATCGGTGGCATCAGTGGCATCGGTGGCATTCAATGTACCTGTGCCTGGACTGTGAAGGGCTGCCTGTGCTGCTGGAATTCCTCGTAGCCATAGCCTTGGTAGGTGAGGGCCTGTGGAAAGCCTTGTGAAGGGCAGTGACATCACCTGGGGTGGAGGAGCAGACTGGACTGGACTGGGTGGGAGCAGGTTCAGCTGGGTCTGGAGGGTTGTGAAGAAGACCAGTGATCCTGTCCTTTATCACCTGGTACTGTGATTCGGACATTTTCATGAGGGTCTGGTTGATGTAGGTGCAGATGGGGTTGCAGTTTGAGGATGGGACATCAGTGTGTACCAGCTGAGAGAGGAGATCTACACTGCTTCTGATGGTGTCCCTGATCTCCAGCAGGACAGTGTGGCTCTGCCCTTCTGGTCTGGCTCTCTGTCTGCTTTCTGTGGAGGTGGAGCTGGGGGTGGATGTGGGTTGGTCTATGGTGGAAGTGCCCTCTCCTTGCTCCCACTGTGTCAGGAGGTCCTCCACGTGCTCCGCCATGGGGAGTGCAGCTGTCAGGGGGGTCTCTATCGTGGCACGATCCACAGATACCTGCCTGGACACAGGAGCTGACTCTTGGCCAAAAGAGCACTGGCTCTCTGCAGGCTGCCTGAGAGAGAGGGTTGTCAGAGGGGTTGCTCCTCGGTAGTGGACCTCACCCTCCAAAAAGCTGCACTTGGCCATCACGTATGACTCTCGGTCCATCAGCTTGACCGTGGCCTGGCCAGATTTCTTGAGGTGCAGCTTCCCGTACCAGGTGTGCATGTGCTTCCACCAGCCGAGGAGCACCTCCGAAGTGTAGCCCAGGCTCTTCGCCTTCTCTCTCCAAGCCGCCTGCTTCCTCTTGGTGTCTCGATAGATCCTGTGTCCCTTCCACCAAAGATACTCGTTCTCCCTCAGCCATTCCAGCACCTCCTCCTCATGTTCCTCTTCGATGGAGTATTGCCTCTTCTCCCATTCACACGTATGCCTCTTCCTCCCTCTGGCAAGGCCATATGGGCCCTCATCAGAGGGGCTTCGAGGTTGTAGGGGCTGCTCCACCACACCACCACCACCAGAAGCAGCAGCAACAACAACAACAGTAGCAGCAAAAGCCGGACCAGCACCACCACCAGCACCAGCAGCAGCACCAGGATCAGCAGCACCAGCAGCACCAGCAGGACCAAGAGCACCAGCAGGACCAAGAGCACTAGCAGCACCAGCAGCACCAGGAGCACCAGGAGCACCAGCAGGACCAGCAGGAACAGGAGCAGTGCCAGCAGAGTAAGTACCAGCAGAAGCACCAGCACCAGGAGCAGCGCCAGACAGAGAAAGCACCAGCAGAAGCCCCAGCACCAGAAGAGTCAGCCCGAGCAGCAGAAGCCCCAGCAGAAGCAGAGTCAGGGCCAGGGGGTGGGATGGTGGCCCTGTCCCTCTTGTCAGGGCTGGCAGCAGATGCCACAGGCTTCCTCTTCTTCCCCATGGTTGTTGGCTGGCTGGCTGGCTGGAGCTGTGTCTGGCAGCAGGTCTTTCCTCTGAATGGTGACCTGCTTGTGAGCTGCTTCCCTTTATATCTGCGGGGCTGATGCAATGCATCCTCCCCTCATGCGCAGTGAACGCTCTGCATCCGCTAGGCATCCGCTAGCCTTCCGCTAGGCTTCTGCTCTGCATCCACTTCATCCGCTCTGTATCCACTCTGCATCCGCTCTTTCCGTTGCGTGTCCACTTCGCTGTGCTCCCCCGGAAGCCCCGCAGATGTGCCATCCGCTCCCATCCACTTCAATCCACTAGGCTTCCGTGGAACATCTGTTTTACATCCCCTCTACATCCTCCCCCCTCCGTTCCTTTCCATTGTTGTCCGCTCTGCTTATGCAAATTCGGGGCACTATTGAGAACAGATAACAATGGATGGAACATTTTCTCATCCGCTGTGTCCTTTTTACAAACGTTTTGCATCTGTCGGCCAATGTGACAGGCTCTTAAGACTGTATCATATGTCCTGAAGGGAAATTGTCAGGCAAGATTGGTAAGAGCTATCACACAAAAAGTATGATACTTTGCTTTCCTTCTGTGTGGTGGTAATAACCAAGCACATACCGTACATTAAGTTGATGGCAGAAAAAGAGTTTTAAATTTATTCAATTAAATTTATTCGGATTATTCAAACTGATTATTTTAATTTAACACATCTGTATCTAAAACATTTAATATATTTCATCACAGGATTTTGTTATACCAATATCAATTACATATAATGCAACTGTTACAATTAATAATCTAAGATACTTTTGTTCAGATTTCACAGTGAAATTCTAAGTTAGCTGAACTAGAGAGATCTTGTTTTAAGTATATTATTTATAAAAATTAACCTAGAATAATTAATAATAAAACAATGCATTCAATATTCTTTATAATATGCACATGTTCAGTTAAGACCTGTAAATAAAGTTTTTCTTTATGTTATTTTGAACATGAGTACAACCTTCTAGTGATTTAGAGATCTGATATTCTTATTTAAATATTCTAAAGCATGGATTAAATAAAAAGAAAGAAAGGTTTAGATTGCTTGACATTTTTTTTCTCATTATCAAAGTATTAGAATTGTTAGTATGATACCATAAATAATTGATCCCTTGATTGTATGCCATCAAGGAAGGGTCATCTTTAGTAATCACATAACTAGGCCTTCTCCAGAATGAACAGTAATAAACTGGATTTAAAACTAAAATATAATTATAAATACAATAATCACAATAATTTTGTACGACTGAGGATAGAAAGATATGTGAAAAAATAATAAGAGACTGCAACTTTCCATTTTTTTAGGTGCTGACTATTGTATAGGATACCCAGAAGATCAATATGTAAGCAAAGACAAAACTGCATGTATTCCTAAGAGAGTAAAGCCCATGTCACAGTGAACCAACGGATGCAAAGAGGATGTAAAACGGACAAAAAACCTTGCCATCCATTCGAAAACGCGATGTACTCACTGCCTCCATTTGGCTTCCTCTCTATCCGTCCAGCATCCGTTTATTGACGTTTCATCTTCTTCAAAAGTTTTGGGCTGCCCAAAACTTTTGCGCGGAAAATGTATCCAGTTCATCCGTTCCGCATCTGCTATGCATCCGTTACACATCCGCGCAACTCCATCCACCCGGACGCAGGGAGGAAGCAAAACGGACGCAGAACAGATGCAGAACAGATGCCTAGTGGATGCAGAATGGAAACAAAGTGTTTAAAATGGAAAAAACGTTCACAGAGGGGATCTATCTTGGATATTAAGGATGTCTAGAGGATGCCTAGAGGATGCCTAGAGGATGCCTACCGGAAAACCTATATTGCCTATAAAAAGGGGGAGGAACTCATCTGCATCTCACTTTCAGACCAGCAGACCAGCGGTGCAGACCTCTGCAGCCTTCATCTGACTCTTCCTCTTCCACAGCACCCAGTCATGTCCACCGTGGATTGTAACAAAGTCCTTTCGGCAGCCACCATCGTTCTGCAGTAGTGCGAAGCTATCTGCAGGTTCTGTGAAGTCTACTGCGAGAAGAAAAGGAGCCACCCCAAAAGAGTCTGGATCCAAAGATGGTTCGCCAGAAGAGCAGAGGACAGATGGTACAACAAGCTGATGGTGGAGCTCAGAAACGAAGACCCTCGGGCGTTCCAGAACTTCATGAGGATGCTTCCAGCCATGTTTGACGAAGTTGTGCAGCGGCTGACACCCAGATTGACCAAGGCAAACACCACCTTCCGGGCCAGCCTGGAACCTGGGCTCAAGGTGGCACTCACTCTGCACCACCTGGCCTCAGGGACCACCTACACGAGCATGCAGTACAGCTGGAGGGTGCCACACAACACCATCAGCATTGTGGTCAGAGAAGTGGTGCAGGCCATCATCGAAGAATACAAGGAGGAGCTCCTCCAGTGCCCCTCCACTGAAGAAGGATGGAAGAAAGTTGCAGAGCAGTGGCATCAAAGGTGGAACTTCCCACACACCGTTGGAGCCATAGATGGCAAGCACGTGGCCTGCAAGGCTCCAGCCAACTCAGGGTCCACTTATTTCAACTCCAAGAGCTTCTTCAGCATCATCCTCTTCGCCATGGTCGATACTGACTAAAAGTTCATGTACATCGATGCTTCATCTTTAGATGCCCAGGTATAAAACAACAGTCACCTCAAGGAGGGGCTGGAAGGCAACCTCATCGTGGGCTTCCTAGATCCAGAACCCCTGCCCAACGACAAGAAAGATGTGCCCTACTTCATCGTGGGGATGACGCCTTCTCCCTCACAACCTACCTCATGAAGCCCTACACCTCCAGACTCCTCACCCATGAAGAGAGGATCTTCAACTACAGGCTGTCCAGGGCAAGGTGGGTGGTGGAGAACGCCTTTGTCATCCTGGGCAAAAGGTTCCAGGTACTTCTCACCACCATGCAGCATAGCCCACAGACCTTGAGGAGGATCGTGGAAACTTGCTGCATCCTGCACAATCTCATGTGCGCCCGCTACCCAGTGTTGCAGAACAGGCTCGTAGACCTCCAGCAAGGTAATCGGAACATGGAGCCTGGGAAATGGAGGCAAGGGCGAAACCTGATCGACATTGAGGATGTGCAAGGCCCCAACAGAGCCTCACATGAAGCGAAGAAGCAGCGCAACCTCCTGAAACACTGGTACAACTCCCCAGCTGGAGCAGTGGAGTGGCAAGACAGGATGGTAGATGCTTAATGGATGCTTCCTTCAGCCTGTCTCATCACTCGGATGAGATTGGGCCATGTATGTTTGGTTGGCCTACAATGAACAGGGCGTTTAATAAAGAGTTGTGTTTATGTTGACATGTGTGGATAATTATTACATTGTTATTGATAATAAAGACTCATAGGTGTGGCACCTGGGAGGGTGAACCATAGAGTCCCACTCTGCTTGCACTGGAGGTTTATCTATCCCACAGCTATTACCCATCCCAAAGGTATCCCTGCCCATCCCACAGGTATCTCTGCCCCTCCCACAGGTATCCCTGGCCATCCCACAGCTATCTTAAGCCATCCCACAAGCATGCAAAGGCTTAAACCACTTTTAAAAGTTTCCACCAAGACTTTATTTAAAAAAAATGAAACAAATGTGTGAATCATAAATAGACTTTATTAACAACAAGGTATAAAACAAAAATTAGTCTCTGGCACTCCTCTTGGTCACTCAGTCTCAGGGGTGGAGAGTCCAGGTGCTGTGGAAGTGGCTGGTGCTGGAATGCTTGTCATCAGCTCCTCCAGAAGCAGAAGCAGCAGAAGCCCCAGCTCCAGAAGAGTGAGCCCGTGCTGCAGAAGCCCCAGCAGAACCAGAGTGAGGGCCAAGGGGCGGGGTGGTAGCCCTGTCCCTCTTGCCAGGGCTGGCAGAAGATGGCTGAGGCTTGCTGTGCTTCCGCATGGTTGTGGGGTTGCTGGCTGGCAGGGAGGCTGGCAGGAACCAAGGCTGGCAGGAAGGCTTGCAGGGAGGCAGGCACCAAGGCTGGCAGGCAGGCAGATAGCAAGGCTGGCAGGAAGACTGGCAGGCAGACCGGCAGGCTGGCAGGCACCAAGGCTTGAAGGCAGACAGAACAAAGGCTGGCAGAAAGGCAGGCAGCAAGGCTGGCAGGCAGACCGGCTGGCAGCAAGGCTGCCGGACAGACTGGCAGGCAGGGCAGGCAAGGCAGCCAATCTGTCCGGCAGCAGGTATTTCCTCTGAATGGCGACCTGCTTCCGAGCTGCTTCCGTTATATCCACGGGGCTGACGCAATGCATCCTCCCCGCATGTGCAATTAACACCAGGCATCCATTAGGTTTCTGCTGTGCATCCGCTAGGCTTCTGCTCTGCATTCGCTTCATCCGCTGTTCATCCACTCTGCTTCCGCTCTGCATCCTCTTCATCCGCTGTGCATCCGCTGTGCATCCGCTGTGCATCCGCTGTATCCGTTCTTCTTCTGCTTTGCTGAGGCCCCCCGGAAGCCTAGCAGATGTGCCATCCGCTTCCATCCGCTTCCATCCGTTTCCATCTGCTGGGCTTCCATTCCGCATCCGCTTTGCATCCGCCCTGCGTCCTCCCCGCGTCTGTGTTATCCGCTCCGGTTATGCAAATTTTTGCCCCTTTTGAGAGCAGATAACAACGGATGGAACATTTTGCTCGTCCGCTGTGTCCTTTTTGCATTCGTTGGCCAGTGTAACATGGCCTTAACTTCCTTGACTTATGAAGAACCTTTAGGCCTTGCTTTAACTATTGTGGCCCTCTTCTTTTTTTTTTTTATTTCACAGCTGTAATTTTTGGATTTTTTTTAAAACATAACTACACCCCCATTGTTAAAGCAAACAACAGAGATCTCACCTACATTCTTCTAATTTCTCTCCAGCTCTGCTTCCTTTGTGCATTGCAATTCCTTTTTAGACCTGGGGCTATAATATGCCTCTTTCGGCAAATCACTTTTGGACTCATCTTCTCAGTGGCTGTGTCATATGTTTTGGCCAAAACCATCATTGTGACTTTAGCTTTCCTGGCCATCTAGCCAGGATCCAGGATGTAAAAGTGGATAGGGAAACAACTGTCAACCTCCATTGTACTTTCCTGCTCTCTTCTCCAAGCAGTCATTGGTATATTGTGGCTGGCCAAGGCTCTCCCCTTCCCAGAAGCTGATATAATTTCAGTCACTGAAGAAATTATACTAGAATGTAATGAAGGCTCAGTGTGCATGTTTTATTGCATCCTGGGCTATATGGGCTTCCTGGCGATGGCCAGTTTTATAGTGGCTTTTCTGGCCAGGAAACTCCCCAGCACTTTCAATGAAGCCAAACTAATCACTTTCAGAATGTTAGTCTTTTGCAGTGTTTGGTTAGCTTTCATTCCAGCCTATTTGAGCACAAAAGGAAAATATGTGGTAGCTGTGGAGATTTTTTCTATCTTATCCTCTAGTGCTGGGTTACTCAGCTATATATTTTTCTTGAAATGCTCCATAATTCTCTTGAAACCTGAATTAAACCACAGAAAAATACTCACACAGAGAAAACATTAATAAACCATTTAAGCTACTTGCTATTATTCTTTAAGCTGTGTTGTATTAAGTATCCTAGCAATTATGGAATGTAGGTATGATTACTTAAAAATAATTTCTATAAATGTTGACTGCTACTAGAGTCATGGCATTATACAGTGTCCGTTATTTATAAGAATATAATGAAAAATAGGGTTTTTAATCACATGATACATATTAGTTTAATCATACATATTAGTTGAGTATAATTTTGAGGATAGATTTATTTGAGTATATAATGTATTGTTACTCTGTGCAGTCTTTCACTGTGCATCAGGTCTTGCTTTTTCAATGAGCTCCAGGAGATGAAGTGGCAGAACAGACACAGAGTATGGTTGGATTAGGAAAGGAGTGAATCTCACTGAACACAAGTTAGAGTCTACAACTGGATGCATCATGGTAATAAGAGTGCTAAAATATCACACTATATTTATTTATTATGTCATCTGATAAACAACTGGTGGCCTTGTTTAGGTTGATCCCTTTCACTGTGAAGGACCAGGCCACAATTTGACCTCTTCAGGACTACAGGAAAAAGTATACATGCTATTTGGTGGCTACAATTGCTCAGATTGGACTTTGGACAGGTTCAAATGAGTAACCTGGATGATCACATTATGGTATTATCTGGATTGACCTTAATGAAGTGAAATATCTTGTAAGGTACATCAGGTATCAATGCCATCATCCTGCCTTATTTACATTGAAGCTTAAATCATCCTTAGTCCAGGGTTTGTGTCATTAGTATACGAATGATACCAATTATACTTCTCAACCCCAAGCTATGCAGTTGATTCTGTCAATACATTGACTCGGTGTCAGATGACTGTTCAGGTCTGAGTGAGTGTAGGAAAGAGTTTGACTCAATCTTGAGAAAAATGTTTGATCCAACACACAAAAGGACATTTTTATATTTGGTTTGTTGGAGTTTGCACTTTTCAATTTGAAACTAGTGTGTATGTTGGGGGATATCCCATAGTTGCAACTATTCCTTGAAAATCAGGTGGCAGGTAAACAAGAGAATTTCAGCATGAGTAAACATATAGACCAGTTGCATTCTATTGTAGAACAAGATGCCCTTCAGATGGTGCAATTCAAAGTTCTAGTCACAACTTACTGCATAAAGACATCATGGTATACAATCTATTTATTTGAGACTATTTCTGCCAGTCCACTGTGTTCAGAGTTGGTGTACTCCAAGTACTCTCAATGAAATGTCATCTGATGAGAATGAGAAAAAAAAGCTTTATTTTTCCACCTCTACTCTCTGATATAGCATCCCGTCTCCAAAGAGATATCACTCATTTCCATTCTCCTGGTTTTCAGGAAGTTGCTTAAGACCAAGGTCTTTTCTGAAACCTAGAGTTGGACAGATTGTTTCAACAGACTTTGGAAGTATTCTTTTGGTTCTATCTATTATGTAATTTTAGTCTGTTTTTAATACACATATAATATGTTTAATACACGTGTGTATGTGTAATACATATAATACACATATGTATTAATTTATTGTTAGCCTCCCTTGCTAGGAATTGCTAGTCACTTAACAGTTGGGTTGGAAATATATAAACCAGAATAGATTAATACTTTCTTTTAAGGGAATGCTAAAGTTGTCATTGGGTGTGGTTCCTCAAACGGCCATAAGATGGAGCCAGAAACCTGGGTTATTCTGTTCTGTTGTTAGTTGCTAGTTGGTCAATAAAAAATAAAAATAAAAAACAAAAAATGTTCTGTTGTTCGCTGTTTTTGGTTCCTGCATTTTTCCTGATTGACTGTTGCTGATGATTATTCTTCTTGGATTGCTGTGAGTCTGTTTATGATACTGGACTGTTTATGATACTGGACTTTGTTATTTGGATTATCCCTGGACTGAATACGGACTGCTTAAACTGTGTATGACTTGGACTGTCATTGGATTTTGCTTAAGCGTTTACTGGAAGTAAAACCTACATTTTACTCTTCAGTGTATCTGTGTGCTAGTCATGAGTAATTCAACATCACTCTCACTATGTCTCCCTGTATGAACTCATTCTCCTAACAGGGAATTACCTCAACACTGGTTATGGACCCAGGCCTTACCAGGCTCAGATAACTGGGAGTTTGTGTGAATATACAGTATCATATACAGACAGCTGTTTACTGTTTAATTGTAGGTTACTGTCCTGGTAAAGATGGCACAAGATCTGTCAACAAGTCTATCACTGATAACCCAGTTGGATGGAACAAACTATGTTTCCTGGTCTATGAAATGCAATCTACTTCTGCATAGAGAAGGGTTATGGAATGCAGTTCAGAAGCTACCAAATGTAAATGCTTGGGATCCAAATGATGAAGATGATGCCAAGAAGTTAGCTGACTTTAAACAGAACAACGAATGAGACCTTTGAATAATTGGACAAACACTGAGTGACCAGCAGCTAGTCCATATTCGTGGAGAAGAGTCTGATGCTAAGTGTTGGGAGAGTTTGAAGAGGATTTATGTTCGTGACAGTGTAGGTTCGCACATACATCTTACACATAAACTATTTAGAGCACATCTTCAGAAAGATAGAGATATGTTAGCTCATTTCAACTTCATGAAAAGAACTTTTCAAGAGCTACATGAAAAAAAGCTGCACCAAGTTTATATCATTCTTTCCTCATTGGATGAGAGTTATGATGATTATGTATCTTCACTGGAAGTTCTACCCAGAGATAAATTGACATTAACTGACATAATCGGAAGGTTGTTAGAAGAGGCAAGAAGATGGCTGGATAGGGACCAACTGAGAAAGGAACAACCACAGGAAGAGGATTTGTGTTCAACTGCTTTTACTGTTAGGAAATGTTTTTCTTGTTGGGCTTGGGGACATATAGTTAGATTCTATAAGAAGAGAAAATGACAGAATACTGGTAATTACCAGAAGGCTAACAAGAATGTTAGTTTAGCTATGTCTAGTAATTCAGCTGTAAACCATGATTTATGGGTAGTTGATAGTGGAGCATCGCAGTGCATTACTAGATATAGAGTGAGGTTTGTAAAGATGTTTACAAGTTAGCAACATGTATCACTGGCAAATGGATGGAAGATGAAAGCATCTGGTGAAGGTACTGCATATCGTTCATGTATAAATGAGTGTTTAACTATGTTATATGTACCTAAATTGAAATTTAACTTGTTATCAGTAAGGGCTTTAATTAATATTGGTTATGTATTAATCTTTAGGGGAGATAACTGTATAATAGAGAAAGAGGCTAAATGTGTTACTGCTACTTTAGAGAATGATTTATATGTGATACATGATGCCCAGTTGAAGATGGCTAACTCAGTTTATAACAATGTTAAGCCACATGACGAATGTATAAATTTACTGCATAGAGACATCTAGGGCACATTAATTTCAAAATGCTCAAACAAACTGTTGAATTGTCAGAGGGAGTAAAATTAAAATCCTGTAGCAAGTACTTAAATGTAATGTCTGTAGTCAGGAGAAAGGCAAGGTTACTCCAGCAAACAGACTTAATGGGTTTAAGACCAAAGAACTTTTAGAGGTTGTGTTTGCTGACATAATTGGTCCTAAGAAACCTAGTTGAGGAGGTGCCTGCTATGTTTTGACTACAATAGACCATTACTCACAGTATGGTTTCTGCTATCTAATGAAAAACAAAACAGAAACATTCCAATATTTTTTTAATTGGCTAAGGTTTGCAAGGAGAAAAATGAAACATAAGGTAGTTGCTTTAGTTACTGATAATGGGACTGAGTTTATTAACAATAGATTCCAAACTATGTTAAAATTGGCTGGTGTCGAGCATAAATGTTCTGTACCTTACAGGTCACAACATAACTTGTTTGTAGAATGAAGAGGAAAAATGTTACAAGCTTTAGCTCGCACTGTGTTATGTGACTCAGGTTTACCTGAAATAATGTGGGGTGAAGCCATAATGTGCAGTAATCATGTTTTAAACAATGTAGTTAATACAACAACTGGAGAATTGACATTCACTCATTGGCATGGCAGAAAACCAAATTTAAGTTACGTACACACATTTGGAGCTTCAGCATGGGTGCATATTCCCTCACAAGTAAGACTGAAAGGGCAACATAGAGCTAAGAAGTTATTTTTTGTGGGTTATGAGACCAACCATAGATTGTTTAGATTCTGGGATTAAGGCACAGCTCATGTTTATTGTAGTGCTAATGCAAACTTTCTTGAGCACGTTGCGTGGGATAAACTGGAACAGGAATCCAGCAATGATATTATTATTGACACCCAAACAATCCCTAAAGATAAAAGAAGTGAATCACAAATAGCCATTAAAGAGGAAAAGGAAGCACAGGAGGAAGTAGGCGAACAGGCACAGGAGGAGGTAGAAGAACAGGATCAGGAGGCACAGGTGAGTCTACTACTAAGCCCTGTATGTTCAACCCGAATAACATAACCACCTGATAGATATCAGGCAAGTGTCGTATGCCAAGTAAATACAGTTCCTGGTAACTATAATGAACTGAAACTGTATCATGCTAAGGATCAGGCTGTTTGTCAGGAAGCAATGGATAAGGAACTGAAATCTTTACAAAGACTGGACGTATATTAAAATGTCAGGTTTCCACCAGATAAACATGCCATAGGGTGTAAATGGATTTATAAATTTAAGGCAGGTGTGGATGGGACTGTTACCCATAAAGCCAGGTTAATAGCACAAAGGTTCAGTCAGACAGCAAACAACTATCATGAGGTGTTTGTGCCTAGTCTGAAAGCTACTACATTACGAGCAGCATTAGTGTGGGCAGCTAAGGAGAAATACATTATAAATCATTTAGATGTAGAGATGGCATATCAGTGTGTCCTGTTTCAACACACTATATATTTAAAGAAACCTTTAGATATAAAAAAATGATAATACAACTGATTACTGGAGATTGAAAAAGAGTCTTTAAGGCTTGAAGCAATCAGGGTATGAGTGGAACCAATGTATAGTTAAAGAATTAACTAAGATAGGTTTTGTAGCTGGCATGGTTGATCCATGTTTGTTCAAAAGAGAAAGTAATGGTGTGATTTCATTGTTGCTGATGACATAATTACCAAAACTGAACAAGAAGCTACTACAATAATCTCACTGTCAGAGAAGAAATTTAAGATAAAACAGTTAGGACAAATTAAACAATATCTTGGTTTAAAGATAGATAGAACAAGGGAAGAATACAAAATCTCACAGGCAGATAAAATTGACCAGTTACTGAAGAATTTTAAAATGGAACTTTGTAAACCAGCTAGAACACTGATAAGCCAGGAGTTTAGGCACAGTAATATTCAAAGTCCTGTTTTTGATAAAGACATTTATCAGTCCTTGATTGGTAGCTTATCTTATCTCAGTAATTGATCGAGGCCACATATAGCATACAGTGTTAAACAATTAGCGAGGTTTAATACTAAGCCAACTGAAAGGCACTGGCAAGCTGCTAAACATGTGTTAAGATATCTGAAGCAAACGATGCATGATGCATTATATTTGGAGCCTAAAGATGAACTAAGTTTAACTGCGTATGCTGATGCAAGTTTCACTACAGATGTAAATACACGTAAATCTACATCAGGTACTATAATATTATCAGGAAAAGTGTTGATTGGATGGAGGTCTGTTCAACAGAAATATTTAAGTTGATCAACAATGGAGGCTAAATTCTCATGTTTATCTCTATTATGTATGGATTTAGTTTATCATAAGCAACTATTTTTTAAAAAACAAATTTTATTAGTTTTTAAAGACAATACATAAACAAATAAAACATAAAAACTAATAACATAAAATCTCTTTTCTAAAAACTGCTTATTAGATTTTAACAAAACAAATAAAACATCTTATTTGAGTACAACATAGTTCCAGATTATCACATATGCATATCTTATTTATTCTTTTTCCAACTTCTCATTTTATCTAAGTTTCTATATCTCTTTATTCATTGTACTTATACTTTCATCTGTCTTGTTTACAATTTCATTATTCTCTTCTAACATTCTTCCAAAATTTTATGAATTCTCAATAAGCTTACTTAACAAACAAAACACAAAACATGAAAACATAAAACTTTTTTTTGGGAAAGCGGCTTAATCCTGGGTTAGCATCTTTTTATACAGACATAAATCAAATTCGTGCTCACCTTATATACTATTTCATATCTCATTTATCATTCTACATTTTCTATATGTTTTCTCCCCTCTTTTCACTCTCTTAATTCTATTTTATTTATTTCATCTCAATTTAAATCATTTTACTTCTATCTTTTGTCCGTTCTTTTTCAATTATCTATTTTTTTTCTTTTCTCTTTACTGCAAAATTTCTCTGTAATCAGTGGTTGAAGTATGATGACTTTTTATCTTTCCCCTAGATTTAACACTTAAGATAATATATAATTTCCATACTGATTCTGCTTGGTGCATTCTACATGGTACATTTTAAAATAATAGAAAAAAAGAGAAAGAAATAGTAAGCTTATAGTATAGTAAAAACAATGTTCCACAGCTAATTAAACTCTATTAGACATTTTACACATTCCATTTAATATGTTGTTAACTCATATAAAATTCCAATTTTCTAACTCCATTTCAAATACAAATACTACAATACAATCCTGTGCACTTTTGCAGAATCTCTTCTTTAATTAAAATAAAGAAATTACATTACCCTTTGTCTCTAAAAAAACCCCCATTTTTTAACATCTTGTTTTAAGTCTTTATAACTTCTCTTCTCTTTTTCCCTTCCTCTCTTATCCAGTCTAGTCTTTTTGCCCCCCCATCTCTCAATCTCCACCCTCATAGACTCACCTCTCTGTTGTATTCCTCTTTTCTGTTGCTTCCTGACATTGTATCAATTTTTCACCTTATTTTTCCCTTTCTTGGTTGTTTTTAGAAATCTTGAATTCTCCATTTTCTTTCCTTTTCCCTTTTCTTCCTCAACTAGAATTATTTGTCCATTAAAGATGGCTTCTTCTTCATCATCCCAGCTTTCTTGTTGTTGTAATTCCTGGTAGGTAGAAATCGCCATTTCTAAGAAGTGAAAAACAGATCCAGAAGAGCCCTTGTCTTCTTGTTCCTGTCCTTTTAACTTTTTATATTCTATTTTCAATTCTTCAACAGATAATGCCATTGTAAGATTTTATTTAAAAAAAAAAAAAACAAATTATTTTAGTCTTTCAAAAAGTAGTTTCCAAGAGTCACAAAGTCACAAAGCAATCCAAATCAGCACAAACTGTTTCATTTAGCACTTTCTTCTTTTTCTACTATCTTTTCCTGGGGTGAAATTTAATTACACAGTTCCAAAGTATTTTTTTAAGAGTCTTGTTGCCATTATCTCTGATCTTAAAAGTTCCAAGCCATCTCCTCCAACAAAATCTTAATATATATTCTTTGCCTCTCCCTTCCCACTTATAGCAAAAAAAAAAAAAATTTTTTTTTCTTTGGTTTTTAGTTCCAATGTTCAGAAATCTTAATATTCTCTTGGCTTTAACTTTCAGATGTAATTACTTTCTATGCCAAAGCAGGATTTTCTGGTTTCCATCTGCTATCTCAGTAGGGAAAGAGAGTGAGAAGAAAAAAAACTTTCCCTTTGACTTTTCTCCGCCGCTTTTAATGATCTTGTTAGGAAACAATGTATCCTTTGAAAAGTTGTACCTCCAGAATAAAGATGTAACTTATTGTCATGGTTCAGCCAAAAACTTTCACTTCTTCAAACTTCCTCCTGCACAATCTTGTCCAGCTGAAAGCTTCTTTGTGGTGGCCATGACTGACCGTCGCTCCACCGCCTTGGGAAAAGGGAGGGAAACCGGCTGAGGAGGGGGATTGAGATTCCCCCAGAGCCTTGCCCAGATATTCCCTTTCTTCGGTTACCTAGATGGAGTAACCACAGCCTCCAAATCCAGCTGGATCGTGGGGCACCTCAACAGCGAGTGCAGCAGGAATTGCGCACAATCGCGGATTCCTGCTGCCATTGAAGCCTTGCAACTAGAAGTCCTATTATAAGCAACTATTGATTGATATGGGAATTGATGTAACAGATTCTATTGTTGTTTATGAAGACAACTAATCAGCAATACAGATGGCTTCCAATCTTCCTGTAAAGACAAGATAAAAACACACAGATCTAAGATATCTTAATGTGAGACAGTGTGTGCAAACTAAGATTATTAAACTGGAGTACTGTATATCAGAGAATAACATTGCAGATTATTTTACAAAAGCCAAAGGCTCTATAAAGCATAAGGCTTTCTGTGAAGATAATGGACTTAATTTGTAAAGCCTCCAATGGATGGAAAGAGGATGTAAAACAGAGAGAAACAGTTGCCATCCATTGGTTAACGCGATGCATCCATTCTGTACTCACTGCGTCCATTTTTCATCCTCTCTATCCATCCAGCATCCGTCGACTGACATTTCATCCACTCAAAAAGTTTTGAGCTGCACAAAATTTTTTGAGCGGAAAATGTATCCAACGCGTCCATTCTGCATCTCCAATGCATAGGGGGAACATCCGTTCTACATCCATCGTCATCCGTTACATGTCCGCTATATCCACTAGGCATCCACTGCGCATCCGCACAACTCAAATCTGCTCCGGTGGAAAACGGACACAGGGAGGAAGCAAAACGGACACGGAATGGACACAAAGCATTAGTAGCACGGAGGGAGAAATGATGAAAGCGGATGCAGCTCGCATAAAAGTCATTAAAATGGAAAAAACGTCCGCAAAGGGGATGTATCTCGGATATTTTGGATGTCTGCAAGATGCCGAGAGTATGTGGAAGGACACCTAGCAGAAAACCTATATTTCCTATAAAAAGAGGGAGGAACTCACCTGGATCTCACTTTCAGTCCAGTAGCCCTGAGGTGCAGACCTCTTCAGCCTTCATCTGGCTCTTGCTCTTCCGCAGTATCCAGTCATCTCCACCATGGATCGTCACACACTCCTTTTGGTAGCTGCCATCGTTCTACAACAGTGCAAAGCCCTCTACAGGCTCTTTCACCTGTTCTATGTGAAGAAAAGGAGGCGTCCAAGAAGTGTCTGGGTACGAAGATGGATCGCCAGAAGAGCAGAGTATGGACTGCATAACAAGCTGAGGGTGGAGCTGAGAAACGAAGACCCTCGTGCATTCCAGAACTTCATGAGGATGCCGCCAGCCATGTTTGATGAAGTTGTGGAGCGGCTGAGACCCAGGTTGATCAAGGCAAACACCAACTTCCGGCCCAGCCTGGACCCTGGGCTCAAGGTGGCACTGACTCTGTGCCACCTGGCCTCAGGGACCATATACAGGAGCATGCAGTATGCCTGGAGGGTGCCACACAACACCATCAGCATTGTGGTCAGAGAAGTGGTGCAGGCCATCATCGAAGAATACCTGGAGGAGCTCCTCCAGTTCCACTCCACTGAAGAAGGCTGGAAGAAAGTTGCAGAGCAGTGGTTTCAGAAGTGGAACTTCCCCCACACCGATGGAGCTATAGATGGCAAGCAAGTGGCCTGCAAAGCTCCAGCCAAGTCAGGGTCCACTGATTACATTGTTATTGATAATAAAGGGCCAAAGATGTGGCAGCTGGGAGGGTGGACCATACAGTCCCACTATGCTTGCACTGGAGGTTTATCTATCCCACAGCTATTACCCATCCCACAGGTATCCAAACCCATCCCACAGCTATTACCCATCCCACAGGTATCCTAACCCATCCCATAGCTATTACCCATCCCACAGGTATCCTAACCCCTCCCACAGTTATTACCCATCCCAAGGGTATCCCTGCCTATCCCACAGGTATCCCTGCCCATCCCACAGCTATTACCCATCCCAAAGGTATCCCTATCCATCCCACAAGTATCCCTGCCTATCCCACAGCTATTACCCATCCCACATGTATCCCTGCCCATCCAACAGCTATTTCCCATCCCAAAGGTATCCCTGTCCATCCCACAGCTATTACCCATCCCAAAGGTATCCCTGCCCATCCCACTGCTATCCTTACCCATCCCACAACATGCAAAGGCTTAAACCATTTCTAAAAGTTTCCACCAAGACAATATTTAATAAAATAAATGAAGCAAGTGTGTGAAGCAAAGATAATATTTATTAATAACAAGCTGTAAAAGCAAAATGACCCAAGTGTCGCAAGAAAAGATAAAGTCAACAGGTAGCCACCAAGTCTCCGACACTCTTCTTAGTCACTCAGAGGTGTGCCCAGTCGCAGGGGTGAAGGGTCCAGGTGCTGTGGAGGTGGCTGCTGCTGGAGTGCTGGTCTGAGGCATCATTGGGGTGCCTGGCCCCGAGAGGACAACAGGGGATGGTGTGTGGAGGAAGCTCTCAGAGAGCTGGCTCAGTCCTGTGATGTTGAGAGCCCCTTCCTCCAAGACATGGGGTGTCAGCCCCAATACCGATTACAGATGTTCTGAGGCCGGGCTTGGCTGTGGGGTGGAGGAAGGAGCAGTGTAGTGGGGATGTCTGGTCTGCAGCTGAGCGAGGTGAGGCGTGGGTGGCACCTGTGGCATGGTTGGTATCTGTGGCATGGGTGGCATCGGTGGAATTGGTGCCATCAGTGGCACCGGTGGCGTTTGATGTACCTGTGCCTGGACTGGGAAGGGCTGCCTGTGCTGCTGGAGCTCCTGGTAGCCGTAGCCTTGGTAGGTGAGGGCCTGTGGAAATCCTTGGAAGGGCAGTGACATCACCAGGGGTGGTGGAGCAGACCTGGACTGGGTGGGAGCAAGTTCACCTGCGTCTGGAGGATTGTGAAGAAGACCGGTGATCCTCTCCTTGATCCCCTGGTACTGTGATTCGGACATGTTCATGAGGGTCTGGTTGACGTACATTATGAAGGGCTTGTGGTTGGAGGATGGGACGTCGGTGTGTACCAGCTGAGAGAGGAGATCTACGCTGCTTCTGATGGTGTCCCTGATCTCCAGCAGGACAGTGTAGCTCTTCCCCTCCGGTCTGGCTCTCTGTCTGCTTTCTGTGGAGGTGGAGGTGGGGGTGGATGTGGGTTGGTCTCTGGTGGAAATGCCCTCTCCTTGCTCCCACTGCGTCAGGGGGTACTCCACATGCTCCGCCACAGGGAGTGCAGCTGTCGGGGGTTTCTCCATCATGGCATGCTCCACAGATACCTGCCTGGACACAGGAGCTGACTCTTGGCCAGAAGAGGACTGGCTCTCTGTGGGCTGCCTGAGAGAGAGGGTACACAGAGGGGCTGTTCCTCGGTGGCAGATCTCACCCTCCAAGAAGCTGCACTTGGCCATCATGTAGGTCTCTTTGTCTGTCAGCTTGACCGTGGCCTGCCAGATTTCTTGAGGTGCAGCTTCCCGTACCAGGTGTGCATGTGCTTCCACCAGCCGAGGAGCACCTCCGAAATGTAGCCCAGGCTCTCTGCCTTCTCTCTCCAAGCAGCCTGCTTCTTTTTGGTGTCTCGATAGAGCCTGTGTCCCTTCCGCCAAAGATACTCGCCCTCCCTCAGCCATTCCAGCACCTCATCCTCATGTTCCTCTTCAATGGAGTACTGCCTCCTCTGCTGTTCTCATTCTCGCGTATGGCTTTTTCTCCCTCTGGCAGAGCCATCTGGGCCCTCATCAGAGGGGCTTCAAGGTTGTAGGGGCTGCTCCTCCCCACCACCACCATCAGCAGCAACAACAACGACAGTAGCCGCAAAAGCAGGACCAGCAGCACCAGCAGCACCACCATCAGCAAAAACAACATTAGCAGCAAAAGCAGGACCAGCAGCACCACCAGCACCAGCAGCACCAGCAGGACCAGGAGCACCAGCAGCACTAGCAGCACCAGCAGCACCAGGATCATCATCAGCAGAGTAAGCACCAGCAGCGCCAGCAGCACCAGCAGGACCAAGAGCACCAGGAACACCAGCAGGACCAGCAGGACCAGGAGCAGTGCCAGCAGAGTAAGCACCAGCAGAAGCACCAGCACCAGGAGCAGCACCAGCAGAGTAAGCACCAGTAGAAGCACCAGCTCCAGGAGAAGCACCAGCAGAAGCCCTAGCACCAAAAGAGTCAGCCCCAGCAGCAGAAGCCCCAGCAGAAGCAGAATCAGGGCCAAGGGGTGGGATGGTGACCCTGACCCTCTTGTCAGGGCTGGCAGCAGATGCCAAAGGCTTTCTCTTCTTTCCCATGGTTGTTGGCTGGCTGGCTGGCTGGCTGGCTGGCTGGAGCTGTGTCTGGCTGCAGGTCTTTCTTCTGAATGGTGACCTGCTTGCAAGCTGCTTCCCTTTATATCCGAGGGGCTGATGCAATGCATCCTCCCCGCATACGCAGTGAACGCTCTGCATCCACTAGGCATCTGCTAGGCATCCACTAGGCATCCACTCTGCATCCACTTCATCCACTCTTTCCGCTGCACGTCCACTTCGCTGTGCTCCTCCGGAAGCCCTGCGGATGTGCCATCCGCTCCCATCTGCTAGGCTTCCGTGGAGCATCCATTTTATATGCTGGCTACATCCTCCCCCTGTCCATTCCTTTCCGTTGTTGTCCACTCTGCTTATGCAAATTTGGGGCACTTTTGAGAGCGGATAACAATGGATGGAACATTTTCTCATCTGCTGTGTCCTTTTTACAAATGTTTTGCATCCGTCGGCCAATGTGACAGGCCCTTAAGGTGTTATATATTGTCCTACCCAAAGGGGAGAATGTTAGGAATTTCTAGTCACCTAACAGTTGGGTTGGAAATATATAAACCAGAATAGACTGTTTCTTTAAGGGAATGCTAAAATTATAATTGAGAATGGTTCCTCAAATGGCCATAAGATGGAGCCAGAAACCAAGGTTGGTCTGTTCGTTGTTAGTTGCTGGTTGGTTGATATTCTTTTGTTCACTGTTTTTGGTTCCTTTTTCCTTATTGACTGTTGCTGATCATCGTTCTTCTTGGATTGCTGTGAGTCTTATTGAACTGTTTATGATCCTGTACTTTGTTATTTGTATTATCCCTGGACTGAATACTGACTGCTTTAAACTTGTATGACTTGGACTGTTTGTTGGACTTTGCTTAACCATTTACTGGAAGTAAAACCTACATTTTACTATTCAGTGTATCTGTGTGCTGGTCGTGTGTTATTCAATATCACTCTCACTATGTCTCCCTGTGTGCACTCATTCTCCTGACAGGGAATTACCTCAACCTCCCTAATACTTTGGTATTGAATGACTTAAATAAATCAAATGAATTAGATCAATAAAATAAATAAATAAAATTGTGTGGACATTTTTTTTGTGGTTATTATTCAAAGAATTATGTATCCACTGTCAGCTAAGAATACACAAATGACCTCCAAACAAGTAATGTCATCAGAATCAAATATAAAGCATTTTTAAATTAAAAGATAACTTAGAATGTAAAAGTATTTCAAAATGTCATTTATAAAGAATAATATCACAATATCTTGTCTTCAAATTACAGAGTGGCATGGTTTGAAAGATTATGTCTTTGGACATTCTCAATCATCCCAGTCATGGTTGTACTAAAGGTGCTTTTTCTTACTTTTTCCCTTTGAAAATGTTTTGTTTAGTTTAGTTTAGTTGTCATTGTACCTCGTATAACGAAATCAAACAACATGTTCAGTGTACATCATAACCATGACCATGAAAATAAACACAAACACACATCCTTCACCCTTCAAAAATTGAACCAGAAACCCCCGACACTACACCAACAGTGCACTATACAGCAGTATTCAAAAAGCTACTGTCCTGAGATAGAAGCTGTTTTTCAGCCCATTTGTCCTTGTTTTTATTATTCTGTACCATCTGCTAGATGGTAATAGTTCAAAAAAAGAGCTCCCAGGATGAGATAGATCTTTGAGAATGTTTTGAACTTTCTTAAGGCAGCAGGAACTATAAAGCTCTTCCAAAGAGGGGAGAAGGCAACCAATGATCTTCTGGGCAATGATATTAACCTTCTGGAGTCTTTCCTATAAGCCACTGTGCAACTGGCAAACCATATAGAGGTGCAGTATGTTAAAATGCTCTCTATGGTGCAGCGCTAGAAAGTTACCAGTTTTCATTCAATTGTTGTTTTATGAGAAGTTTCAGGTTGTACAATCTCTGCTGTGCCCTTTTGATCAGATCTGTAATATGGGCACCCGAGATCAGGTCCTCTTTTAGGGTAACACCCAGAAACTTACAACTGGCCACTTGCTCCACTCAGTCTCCATTGATAAGCAAAGGCTGGATGTCTGATCTGTTCCTTCTATAATCTATTATAAGCTCCTTGGTCTTATTGGTGTTGAGGACCAAGTTATTGTCTCCACACTATGAAAGCAACCGGTCCACCTCATCTCAGTAGGCAGACTCTTCCCCTCCCTGAGTTAAGTCCCACCATTGTTGTATCATCTGCAAATTTAGCAATAGTATTATTAGTGTGAGTGGGAATATAGTCATGCACATAAAGAGTGTAGAGTAAGGGACTCAACACACAATCCTGTGGTGTACCAGTGTTAAGAATAAGGGCTGAAGAGGTATGATTACCTAATCTGACCCTCTGTGAGCGGCCAGACAGGAAATCCATAATCCAAAAGCAGATTGAATTAGAAAGCCCAAGGTGCAGAAGTTTAGACAATATTCTATGTGGAAGAATTGTGTTAAATGCAGAACTAAAATCCACAAAAAGCATCCTCACATAGCCCCCCTCCCCCACTGTTCCAGATGAGTTAGAGCAGTGTGAAAAGTGATGGCTATAGCGTCCTATGTAGATCTATTTTTTCTGTATGAAAATTGGTGTTTATCATATGTATGTCGAAGACCAGAAATGATGTGCCAGAAGACCAATTTGTCAAAGAACTTTATGATGATAGGAGTGAGTGCCACTGGTCTGTAATCATTGAGGTTATTGATAGGGAACTTCTTTGGCAGCAGAACAATGGTAGAAGCCTTCAAACAAGATGGAAGAGTGGACTGGAAGAGTGGATCCTGGTAAAGACTCCAGGCAACTGATCAGCACAATCTTTAAACAGAGATATTGTCAGGACCGGCAGCCTTTCTAGAGTCCACAGTCCTCAGAATGCTCCTCACCTCCTGTTCCTCTACAATGAGATGTGGGCTACAATTAGCTGGTAGTTGTATTTTATCTGTCTCTGATGTCTACACTTCAAAGTGAGCAAAGAAATTATTCAGTTCCTCTGCATGCCCCTCAGCAGAGATGACATTGGTTGGTTGATGACTTGTAATTTGTTGAATCCCTTGCCACACCTTCCTCATGTTATTGCTATAAAAATTATCCTCAATTTTCCTCTTCTAATCAGTCTTGCCCTTCCGAATACCTTTCTTCAGATTAGTTCTGGCAACACTGTATCTTGCCCCATCACTGGACCTAAAGGCCTTGGTCCTGTCACACAAGAGATGCTGGACTTCCTTGGTCATCCAGGATTTCTGATTGGGATAGATCCTAATACATTTAACCACAGTAATAGTATCTATGCAGTGTTTGATATAGCACAGAACAGTTGCAGTGTGCACCTCTAGGTCAGGGTGGTAAAATATGTCCCAATTTGTGTTCTCAAAACAATCCTGAAGTTGTTTGGAAGCATCTTCTGGCCAAGATCTTACTGTCTTTATCATAGGCAGAGCCTGTCTCCTAAGAGGGATGTACACTGGTGTTAAAAGCAGTGATGTATGGTCTGATTGTCCCAAATGTGGTAATTGTATAATCTTATAGCCATATTTGATGTTGATATATACTTTGTCCAATATGTTTGCTCCTCTAGTAGAACACTTAACATGCTGATAGAATTTAGGAAGCACTTCTTTTAAATCAGCTTGATTAAAGCCCCCCACAATGATAGGCACAGCATCAGGATACTTATTCTGCTGATTGCTAACAATGTTATACAAGAATCCCAAAGCTATGGTTGTATTGGCATCAGGTGGGACATAGACTGCAGTAATCAAAACCATGCTGAATTCCTGTGGAAGATATATGGGTCTACATTTAAGAGTAATATACTCCAAATCCATGGCTGTCTACAGTCTTTGTATTGATAAACCAGCTTTTGTTCACATAAAGGCTTAAACCTCCGCTTGATCTTGCCAGAATCTCTGTCCTGCCAGTGAGCTTTGTTGCCTTCCAGCTCAACAGCTGCATCTGGAATGAGTGAATGAAGCCAAGTTTCTGGGATTGGCAAAACACAGCAGTTCTTGATTAATTTAGTCTTTGAAATTAGTCTGTAGCCTTAATTCACCCATTTTGTTAGTCAGGGATCTTGCATTGATAAGAAATATATTTGGAATTGAAGGCTTGTGTGGAAACTTACTCAGCCTAAAGAAAACCCCAGCACCACATCCTCTCTTCCTCTTCCT
This sequence comes from Laticauda colubrina, assembly GCA_015471245.1. NCBI lineage: Eukaryota > Metazoa > Chordata > Lepidosauria > Squamata > Elapidae > Laticauda > Laticauda colubrina. Next base: position 1,009,255 of record BLBF01000050.1, read on the forward strand.
GTTCTTTTTTCTGGGCCTCTTCCTCCTTCCTACAGGGATAGTGATCCATGGCTCCCCCAGGCACCTAGCTGCCTCCTTCGGTATGCTATGAGAATGTATAAAATCATCCATAATCGCCTTTTCACATTTCAGTCCAATTTGTAACAAGGCTTGCTGATTATAGATGCTGCTTGCCCCACAGGATTCAATCAAGGAAAAGATCCAAATTTCCCTTATCATTCAAGAAGCTGAAGAATTGAACTGAAGAAACATCTTGAATACTAAGCAAAATGCTTTCAAAACAAAAAAAAACCAAGAAAATACTATTGCTTTTTGGATTTGAAAGACATCTTACTTTACAAATGATTTTTAAACAGCCCAGCACTGGAGGCTAAAATTGAAAATATCTCCACAGCCACCATGTATTTCCCTTTAGTGCTCAGATAAGTTGGAACAAAGGAGAGTCAAACACTGCAGAAAACCAACATGCTGAATGTGATGAACTTGGCTTCATTGAAACTATCAAGTAATTTCCTGGCAAGGAAAGCTATAGTGAAACTTGCACATGACAAGAAACCCAAGTAAACCCAAAAACATAGTAAAGTATTCCATATGAACCCTCATTACATTGCAAGAGAATTTCATTAGGTTCTGAATGTGTATCAACAGAAGGAAATGGGTGAGAGATTGTCAGCCATGCAGCACAAATATTTGCTTGAATAAGGGAGCAGCAAAGAACAGTGGAAGTGGCTAGTTTTCTCCCTATCCATTTTTTCATCCTTGATGCTGGATTGGTGGCCATAAAAGCCAAAACAACAGTCATAGTTTTGGCCAACACACAAGAAACAGCCACTGAAAATGTAATGGCAAAAGTAGTTTGTCAGAGAGGACAGGTCACCTGAGCAGGTTTGCCAATAAAGAGTAATGCACAAAGAAAGCACAGTAATAGTGAAATGAGGAAAATATATATGTGATTCTGGTTGTTGGCTTTGACAATAGGGGTGTTGTGGTGCTTCAGAAATATTCCTAGAACAAGAATTGTTACCAAGGAACATGAAAGAATCCCAAGAATTAAATTAATCCTGAGGAGCTCTTCATAGGACAAAAAGTCTATGCCCTTGGGAATGCATAAATTATGATCTTTGGGTAATGATTTTCTTGGCGCATTCAGCTGCATCTAGCGGGAAAAAAAGAAGAAAAACTGTGATTTCTTTCAAGTTCTCTTCAGCTGAGTTCTCGAATTAGTGATATAGCTAAGTCTAAATACCCCATGCAGATTATATAAAAATATAGATCTGCTGATAAATTAATGGTTGTGCTGCAAAAATTTCACAGGCGCTGGTAGTGGGACTGCTTAGATTATCTTCAGGATTCCATTAGCCTGCTCCCTGCATTCCACTTTGAATTTTAAGTGCTTAGAGAATGAAGAAAAGGTCTAGGTCTCTTAACATTCTCAGAAATGAAACATGCAGAATAAATTATTTTGGGGTATCACTCAAAAATAAATAAAAATTATGTAGGAAAATGTTTGAACAAATGAGCATTATTGTTCAGGAACATCATTGGCTAAAATAATATTATAGAAACAGTGAATATAAAATTTCTTTAAATGTTCTGGATGATTTCTGATGATTTCTATTAATGATGATGATGAAAAAGATGATTATGAGGATGGTGATGATTATTTTGTTTTCTGCTTTAAAATTTAAAGCAGAATTTAAAAATTTTAAAGATATAACATATTAAAGATTGCAATAAAGTTAAAGAAGTTAAACTGAAGTTAAAGAGGTAAGGTTTTTCTTTAATTATAAAACAAAGGAGAAAATAGTACAAAGAAAAAAGAATATGTATCAAAGATTTAAAAATGGGTATAACCAGAATGGAACAACTTTAAATAACAACTTTATTTAAAGATATAAAATAAATAAAAATAAAATTTGAAAAAAAAAGGGAAGTGACTAAAATCTCATGTGATCCTGACATTTTGTTTTCATGCCAGAGACCAGCATATTTTTTTAAATGTAATCCTCTTTAATAACCAGTGTACAACTCTTACCCTTTAATGTAGATATCTTCCCTTCTGAATATGGAATGCAATCATAACAGAAGAATGGCTTCCCTTCCTTCTTTTGCTTGCTATACCCAGAATGACAATTGTCATTACAAACAGAAAGAAGTTGTGTCTATCAATAAATGAAAGAAAAAATGGTTAGATACTTTAGTATCAATTTTTATGGTGGCAAAAAAACCTGCAGTAAATTAACTTAAATTAAAAATTAATTAAATTAAATTAATTGAAAGAAATAGGAAAATTCATCTGCATCTCTTTTCAAAGTTGGGTAATAAATATCACAGGCCATTATTCAATCATTCATAGATGAAAATAAACTGTCAGAGCTCTAGAGAACAGTTCTTGTGTGTTTTTCAAAATTAAAATGCACTGAAAATGTTTGTATTCCATCCCTTAAAGTTTTAATTTATTTATGTTATTTCAAAATGTGGGTATTGCTCTAGATATGCATTTAAATCATACCTGATTAAACCAACTGTGCAACACAAGAGTATCCTGGTTGATGGTAAATGCTCAGTTAAAATTAAAGTTTTGGGGATCCATTCTTCCAATCTTTATTCTAGCAAAGGATTGATTTGGGAATGTAATCCAATTTATGACATCAAATCCTGCTACCACCACTCCATTCTAATTAAAAAAAAAATCTCCCCTCCTGCAGTGTTGTTGAATAAGACTTGCCTCAGAAAGGAGTGAAACTGGGATAAAAAGACCTGTATTCGGTTTTGTCTGTATCAGTTCTAAAATATATAAACCTATATATAGCATTATCAAATAAAATAATTTGCAGTTTAAGTTTAATAGTATGGGTTAGTGGCTGCACATAGAACATAGTTTGAAATAATGCTTAACAAATATCCGTGTTGCATACAGGAGAGAAGAAATATTTATTTACAACTGGCCCTTTGGGAAAGAAATGTTATCTGTGGCAAGGTAGTGAATCTTCTGACCTCCACAGGCCAGATGTAACAGAATGCCTGTGGAATGAAGAGTTGATATAAATGGTAAAGTAATGTGGTCCTATGATTTTCAAATCTTTCCATATAGACATTCCTGAATCTGCTTGGTAACAGATTGGCTTTCTATGCAGAATTTTTAGCTCTTTTAACTTTTAGGAAATAAATGTAGGGTAAAACTTTTTTTTGTATACTTTTTTTTCTTATTTACTAACATATCATAGTGTGAACAGTGTGGTACCAGAGTGTCTTACATTTTAAACAAATACAGCAATATTGTTCATATTCAATGCAGTTGACACTTATAAATTTTCATATTAATACACATATATTCTTTGATTTTTTCACCATTTCAATATCTTATCTTATGTCAATCTCCATATTCTAAATATCCCTCTTTTTCCACAGGTAGAATATTATTAATCATATTTATAGTGTTTAACAGATATATGTGATTCCAATAATAATTCACCAATTTATATTGAGTTATAATGTTCCATTATTTATCCCCTTTCTAATTTTTAATTTTTGACACTATTATGTTTAAAAAATATCCCCTTTCTAATCATTTTTACAACTTATTTAATATAGATAAAAGAATAAACATCATATTTATGTTTGACAAGTTATATAATTCTAATAATATTATTTTATTTTTGTCAAGTTGTAATCTTTCATGATTCTCTTATTCAGTGTTTTAATATGGTATTTTTATATCAATTAAATTTTACATACCATTTCTTTTTCTGAAAATAGAATGTTAATATTCATATTTATTATGTTCATAAATCTTGTATTGTTAATAATAATAAGGTGTTAATAATATGCATATTTATGTCAAATTATATTCTTATTTGATTATTAAATATATCATATTCAAAGTTACCTGAAATGCAGGATAAAACTGACTGATCAGTAATTTAGCCTTCTGAATTTTCACCTTCCAAATAGAAGCTATCATTTAAAAAGTAGTTGCAGTAATATGGATTTGATCTTATGATGTACCTTATCATTCTTGATTCTTGATGAATGTATCTTTTCTTTTATGTACACTGAAAGCATTTGAACCAAGACAAATTCCTTGTGTGTCCAATCACAACTGACCAAAAAAAATTCTTTCTTTCTTTCTTTCTTTCTTTCTTTCTTTCTTTCTTTCTTTC
>BLBF01000050.1:1015157-1039171 GCA_015471245.1 Laticauda colubrina
AGCAGAAGCACCAGCACCAGGAGCAGCGCCAGCAGAGTAAGCGCCAGTAGAAGCCCCAGCACCAGGAGCAGCACCAGCAGAGTAAGCAGCAGCAGAAGCCCCAGCACCAGGAGCAGCACCAGCAGAAGCCCCAGCACCAGCAGAGTCAGCCCGAGCAGCAGAAAACCAGCAGAAGCAGAGTCAGAGCCATGGGGTGGGAGAGTGCCCCTGTCCTTCTTGCCAGGGCTGGCAGAAGATGACACAAGCTTCCTCTTCTTCCCCATGGTTGTTGGCTGGAGATGTGTCTGGCAACAGGTCTTTCCTCTGAATGGTGACCTGCTTGCGAGCTGCATCCTTTTATATCCACGGGGCTGACGCAATGCATCCTCCCCACATGCGCAGTGAACGCTTTGCATCCGCTCGGCATCCGCTCGGCATCCGCTCGGCATCCGCTCCTTTCACTGCGCTTCTGCTTCGCCGTGCTCCCCCGGAAGCCCTGCGGATGTGCCATCTGCTTCCATCCGCTTCCATCTACTTCCATCCTCTAGGCTTCCGTGGAGCATCCGCTTTACATCCTGGCTACATCCTCCCCCGTCCATTCCTTTCCATTGTTGTCCACTCTGTTTATGCAAATTTGGGCACTTTTGAGAGTGGATAACAATGGATGAAAAATTTTCTCGTCCGCTGTGTCCTTTTTACATACCTTTTGCATCCGTCGGCCAATGTGACAGGCTCTTTAATAAAGGTTATCTTTGCTTTATACATTTAATACAGTTTACTTGGTTCATTTTGCTTATTTAATAAAGTCATAAAGTTTACCTAAGAAAGTTAATAAGGGTTATCTTTGCTTAAGACACGTGGTTCATTTTTTTTACTTAATAAAGTGTTGGTGAAAACTTTGAAAAAATGGTTAAGCCTTTGCATGCTTGTGGGATAGATAAGGATAGTTGTGGGATAGATAAACCTCCAGTGCAAGTATAGTGGGACTGTATGGTCCACCATCCCAGCTGCCACACATATGGACCTTTATTATCAATAACAATTTATTCATTGATCAACACATTTTAAAATAAACAAAGCTCTTTATTAATGCTCTTTTCATTATGGGACCACTGAACGTACATGGCACAATCTCATCAGTGTTATGTGACAGGCACAAGGAAGCATCCATTAATCATCTATCATCCTGTCTTGCCAGTCCACTGCTCCAGCTGGGGAGCTGCACCAGTGTCTCAGGAGGTTCCACTGCTCCTCCCCTTCACGTGAAGCTCTCTTGGGGCCTTGTACATCCACAGTGTGTATCAGGTTTCACCCTTGCCTCCATTCACCAGGCTCCATGTCCCCATTCCCTTGTTGACGGTCCACATGTCTGTTCTGAAACACTGGGTAGCGGGTGGGCATGAGATTCTGCAGGATGCAGCAAGCTTCCACAATGCTCCTCACAGTATATGCCTCATGCTGCATGGTAGTGAGAAATACCTGGAACCTGTTGGCCAGGATGCCAAGGGTGTTCTCCACCACCCATCTTGCCCTGGAGAGCCTGTAGTTGAATATCCTCTCTTCATGGGTGAGGTATCTTGAAATGTACAGCTTCATGAGGTAGGTTCTGAGGCAGAAGGTGTCATCACCAATGATGAAGTTGGGCACATCTTGTGTGTCATTGGGTAGGGGGTCTGGATCTGGAAAACCCATGATGAGGTTGCGTTCCAGCCCATCCTTGAGGTCACTTGCATTGTTTACCTGGCCATCTGAAGCTGACCCATTGCCTGAAGCATCAATGTAGATGAACTTGTAGTCTGCATCAACCATTGCAAAGAGGATGATACTGAAGAAGCCCTTGTGGTTGTAATAAGTGGACCCTGAGTTGGCTGGATTTTTTCAGGCCACGTGCTTCCCATCTATGGCTCCAATGATGTGGGGAAAGTTCCACCTCTGATACCATCTCTTGCAAGTTTTCTCCAGCCTTGTTCACTGGTGGGGCACTTGAGGTGGTCCTCCACATATTCTTCAATGATGGCCTGCACTACTTCTCTGACCACTTTGCTGATGCTATTGTGTGGCACCCTCCATGCATACTGCATGTTTCTGTATGTAGTTCCAGAGGCCAGGTGCCACAGAGTCATTGCCACCTTCAGTGTGCGGTCCAGGTTGGGACAGAAGTTGGTGCTAGGCTTGGTCAACCTGGGTCTGAGACACTCTACAAGTTCGTCAAACATGGCTGATGGCATCTTCATGAAGTGATGGAATGCACGAGGGTCTTCTTTACTCAGCTCCACCATCAATTGGTCATACAGTCCAAACTCCATTCTTCTCTTGATCCATCCTCGGACCCACACAGCTCTTGGACGTCTCCTTCTTCTCCTTCTGTATAAAAGGTGAAACAGTCTGAGCAGGTTTTGGTTCTGGTGATGAATGAGTGCAGCTATCATACGGACTGTTTCATCATCCATGGTGGAGAACAATTGATGATGTGGAAGACCACGACCAAGTGCGAAGAGGTCTGTACACCATGGCACTGGACTCATACTGAGATCCAGATGATTTTCTCCCCCTTTTTATAGGAAATATCGCTAGCCTGCTTGGTGTCCTTCTACATACTCTAGACATATTGCATGATGCAAATATGCGAGATACATCCCAGATACAAATGTTTTGTCCATTTTAATCCTTTATATACAAGATGCATACACTTACATCCTTTCTATTTCCATACTACTAATGCTGTGTAGACATTCCGTGTACCTTTCGTTTCCTCCCTCTTTCCATTTTTACTTGCGGATGTGAGTTGAGGGGATGGCCAGAGGATGCAGAGAGGATACAGTGGACATTTAATGGATGATAACGGACATAGAACATTTGTTGCCCATATATGTTGTGGATGTACATCGTACGTGGTGGAAAGTTCATCCACTCACAAAGTTTTGTGCAGCTCAAAACTTCTTGCATGGATGAAATCTCAGTGGAAGGATGCTCGAGGTATAGAGCATATGAAACACGTATGCAGTGAGTACACAATGGATGCATAGCGTTTTCCAACAGATGGCAAGCTTTTTTTAATGTTTTACATCTTCTTTGCATCCATAAGTGCAGTGGGACCAGGGCTTAAAATGAAGGGATTTTCATTGATCTTGCTTATTGCAAATTCCAAAACCAAGACATACTCATAGTTTTTAATCACCACACTATAAAAAGATACCATGAGTTATAAGCATATATATTGCTTCATAAATTAGGGCATTTACTTTTTCAATTCATTTCAATACATTGTTTAAAAAATATGCTACATTTCCTGAGGTATTCCTCACTTTGATCTTTTGCAGCAATTTTTAAAGAGCAGTGTAAATACATTTATTTTCTGATTTAAAATTCATCATTTGGGTGAGGTTTTTTTCTTCCATTTAATTATATTGCAAAGCTGACTATTTCAAAAAAAAATTTTGGAAGAGAACATAAATGTCATAATATGGAATGACATTTTTATTTGAACACCTTGAAAAAATAAAATGAAAAGCCATTAGCAATGGAAAAAAGTTAAAATGAAAAATAAGGGGAAATGATGGAACAAAGAAAGTGTTATAAATGTAATCTACTCTGAAGGGGATATCTTTTGATAAGGAAAGGAAATCATTTCTTGAATTTTCCACTTCATATACATTACATAAATGGTGTTTACAATGGAATATTTAAGATAAAGACCTCTTCAATGGTGTAATGTCCTTTGATCTCAAACAAAATGTCATTTACTCCATTTTTATAATTGAAATAATTCTGTTGCTTTTCTTGGGCATTTAGAGTAAATCAGTAAAGTTGATTTTAGGTAAGGGCAATGCTATCTTTTCTTTGGGAAGTATACTAAATATAGGAAATAGATATGCACAGGGGTAGAATTCTACCAGTTCACACCTATTCACTAGAACCGGTTGTTGACATTCTAAGCAGTTCAGAGAAACGGTTGTTAGAAGAAATTACTGGCCTAATCCTGTAAGGAAGGCAGGAAGGAAAAATTCTGGTGTTGCTTACAAAAAGTGCCTCTCCGTTAACCCTTATTACATTCTTGGCAGGATTAGACTTCCTGTCCCAGGAATGTCACTGGAGTTTTTTTTCCTTCCTTTGCTGATACTTTGCTTGTGTGGAATGACCATTCAAAGTGACAATGGTACTGAAAAAAGTGACTTATGACCATTTTTCACACTTATGACTGTTGCAGCATCCCCACAGTCATGAGAGGCCAGATGAGGAGATGCATGCCTCGATGTGAGTGATATTGAGTTGGCCACACCCAGCCAATAACATGATCACCAAGCCATGTCCACCCAGTCAATGACCACCAAGCCACAGACACCACCTAAGCCATGCCCACAGAACTGGTTGTTAAAAATTTTAATCCCACCCCTGGATATGCAGCAGTTAAATGAACTGAACCTTTAACAATTACAACTCTGCTTTAGTTCCTGCATTACTCTTCTAGACACAGAAGTGGTCATTTCAAATGTACAGATCTGTTGAAAACTATGTTGTGGGGAAAATCTTACATAATTTCTTCAAATGATATTGGAAGAGGTTGTTGGCTGAAATCTGATGGAATAGACAAGATAAAGCTTTGAGAAACAATGTCACCAATTACAATGTCTCCTGGTTGATAATATTGATGAAGAATGGGAGGAAGGTTTTGGAATCCACATTTAGCAATCTTACATGATATCCAAGAAAGTAGCATCAGTAGTCATATCACTGATAATCCATATTCAGAGCACATTTTCATTTTCAGCAAAGATGCCTTTATTTGAAGATAGAGTTCAGGAATGAACATTTGCTAATAATAAAGTCCTATCATTCCTAATCTTTTCCATATGTTAAAAAAACAATACATATCAAACTAACATATAGTAGAATGTCTCTGTTAAATTTTTGAATGATAGGCATTTATACCATTATTCATAATGGATGTTTTGATATTCTCTATGTTTAATCCAGAGTCAATTTAGAAAATGGCAGCATTAACTGCAGTAATTACACCGTGGGTTTAGGTTGTGCTACAAATATTTCCTCTTGGGAGAGAAGTATTTTCTCTCTTCTTTGGGGAAAACTGAAAGTTTAAAAAATAAATCAGTTAAAAAAAAACCAAATCTTTTTTCTGATTCCAGGAAGAAACATGCAAATATTTCATCACATAATTGTACTGTATGAGAGGAAGAAAATACTAGAGAAAGTAATATCAGGATCTTACACTTCCCTTACATGATTTATTTTATATTAACTGTGTTTTTCTTCTGTAAGCAAAACAGATTACCATTCTGGTACAGGTAATCCTCACCAGTGATGGAATTCAAAATTTTTTACTACCAGTTCTGTGGGCATAGCTTATTTGGTGGGTGTGGCTTGGGGAAATCACGTGACTGAGTGGGTATGGCTTGGTGGCCATGTGACCGGGGTAGTTGCATTACTGGGTGGGCGTGGCTTGGTGGTTATGTGACTGGGTGGGTGTGGCCAAGTCAATGTCACTCACATCAAGGGGTGCCTTGCCTGGCCCCTCCCCTCCCAGCCTTTCCTTGTCTCACCCAGCCTCAACATATCTATAGTTCTATAAAAATGTTGTTCACCTTTTTTTGACTTTATTATCTATGTACTATAGATGGACTTTCATGGACCACTGAAAAAAGGAAATGGCTCACATGCTTTGCCCAAGACGGTGATAGGCAACAGGCTTTTAGGGAGCTGCCAGAAAGAAGGGAGCAATATATTTTCCAAAGTACCAGAAGTCAAACAATGTATTTTCCAAAGCACCAGAAGGATGGAAACTGAATAGAGAGAAGCAACCTAAAAGTAAGGAAAAACTTCCTGACAATGAGAACAATTAACCAGTGGACTTGCTTACCAACATAAGTTCTGGGTGCTCCAACACTGGAAGTTTTCAATAAAAGACTGGACAGCAATTTCTCTGAAATGGTATAAAATCCCCCTCCCAAGGTTCCTTCTAAGTGCTATTCTATTATTCTGACACCTTTCCCAGGACCTCTAGTCAGATTTTAGCATCCTCAGAATTTTCCTGCCTGAGCAGTGGGTTGGAATAAAACAGGGGTCTTCAAAGTTGACAGCTTTAAGACTTGTGGACTTCTGGAGTTCCAGTTTGCAAGGCTTCGGCAGTGGCAGGAATCCACAATTATGCGCGGTTTCTGCTGCGCTCGCTGCTGGTGTGCCCCCGATCCAGCTGGATTTGGGGGCTACAGTTACCCCATAGAGGTAACTGAAAATAGGGGAGATCCAGCAGGGGTCTGGGGGAATCACAACCCTCCTCCTCAGCTGGCTTAACTCCCTTTTCCAAAAGCGGTGGAGCGTCGGTCAGCAATGGCCACCACAAAGAAGCTTTCATCCGGATAAGATTGTGCAGGAGGAAGCTGAGAAAGTGAAAGTTTTTGGCTAACCTTGATAATAAGTAACATTTAAATACCCTGGAATTTAAGTTTTATCAAAGATACATCGTTCCCCACGAAGACGGAAAAAGTGGCGAATGAAAGTAAAAAGGGAAAGTTTGTTTTTTCTCACTCTCCTTCCTTACGGTGATAACAAATGAATGGAGAAATTGGAAAAATCCATTTTGGCATCAGCAGGTAATTAAATTGAAAATTGAAGCCAAGGGGACAATAAAGATTTCTGAGCATTGGGGAAAAAAAAATTTTTTTGCTATAAGTGGGAAGGGAGAGGAAAAGAATTAATATTAAGATTTTGTTGGAGGAGGCTGCTTGAAATTTATAAGATCAGAGCTAAACTGTAATAAGATTTCTAAAAGATATATTTTAATTGGAACTTTGTAACTGAACTATAACCCCAGGAAGAGAAAGTATAAAAAGAAGAAAGTGATAAATGAAATAGACTGTGTGTATTTGGATTGCTTGGTGTCTTTGCGACTTTTGGAAATCATTATTTGAAAGACTAAAAAAAACTTTTCACAATAGCACTACTTGTTGAACTGAAAATTGAATTTAAAAAATTAAAAGAAGAGGAACAAGAAGGGAAGGGCTCTTCTGGATCTGTTTTCCATTTTTTAGAAATGACGATTTCTACCTACCAGAAAGTACAAGAACAAGAAGATTGGGCTGAAGAAGAAGCCATCTTTAATGAACAAACAACTTTAGCTGGGGAAGAAAAGGGAAAGAGGAGAAAGAGAATGGAGAATTTAAGACTTAAAAAAAACAACCAAAAAAGGGAAAAATAAGGTGAAAAATCGATACAATGTCAGAAAGCAACAGAAAAGAGGAATACAGAAGAAGGTGGAGATTAAGAAAGTGGAGATTAAAAAACAAGGGGGTAAAAAGGCAGGATTGGAGAAGAAAGGAAGGGAAAAAGGGAAGAGAAGTTACAAAGGGTTTAAAACGAGATGTAAAGAAACAAGATTTATTCAGAGATAGTGGGTAAAAATATAATTAAAAAAGAGATTCTGCAAAAGTACATAAGATTGTATTGTTGTATTTATATTTGAAATAATGTTAGAAAACTGGATTTAATAATAGAGCTTAATTTGCTATGGATTATTGTTTTAATGATATTATAAACTTATTACCTTTTTTATTTTATAATACAGTATGTAGCTTTAGAATGTACTAAGCAGAAGCAGAATGAAAAGTATATATTATTTTAAGTGTTAAATTTAGGTGAAAGATTTAAAGGCGTCATACTTCAATCAGTGATTACAGGAGAAATTTTGTGTTAATGAGAAAAGATAATAGAAAATTGAAATAGAACAGACAAAAGATATACGCATAATGATTTAAATTGAGATGAAATAAATAAAATAGAATTAAGAGAGTGAAAAGAGGGGAGAAGCTATATAGAAAATGTTGAATGGTAAGTAAGATATGAAATGGGATAAAAATTGAGCATGAACTCGAATTTATGTCTGTACAAAAAGATGTAACCGGGTACTAAGCCGCTTTCCAAAAAGAAGTTTTATGTTTTTATGTTCCGTGTTTTATTTGTGTATTTTTGTTTATTGAAAATCAATAAAAATGTTATTAAAAAAAAAAAAGACTTGTGGACTTCAACTCCCAGAATTCCTCCTCCAGTCATATTAGCCCAGGAATTCTGGGAGTTCCATCTTAAACTTGCCAAATATGACTAGAAGATTACCTCTGAGATCCCTTTCAGCCCTAGATTGCTGTGCTGTTTCAAAGAGTCTTCTGAAGCCAGGGTTTGTGTCCTTCTTTCTTTCTTTCTCTTTTCTCTTTCTTTTCTTTCTTCTCTCTCCTCTCTTTCTCTTTCTCTTTCTCTCTCCCTCATTCTCTCTTTCTCTCTCTCCCTCCCTCTCTCTTTCTCTCTGTCTAGGAAGGGAGACCCATCTGAAACACAGAGAGACTTCCAAGTGCCCAGCAGAATCTCTTATTACAAGGGTTCATCCCAACCAGTCTCCTGTCCTGCTTTGCCTGAAAAAGCCTTCCTCCTCTCCCGCTTTTGGGTTTGGAAATTCAAGCGAGGCATGTGCTACAGCCTTGCACCCTCCCCCCCACCAGCAGCTCTAGGCCAGCCAGTTTTCTCGACTGCCTGAAACCTTACATTCCTTCCTTCCACACTGAAAAAAACACTCAGTGGCTATAGGCTTCTTCAAGAGGCTTTGTTGCACTTCTCCAACTCGCCGCTGCTGCCACTGCATCCTAGCCACCGCCATGCAGGTCTACCCCACTGATTCTGCTTGTGCAGCACTCCGAAAGAGGTGGTTGGAAATGGCTTTTTTTCACTCCCAGCCACCCCTTTTTCAGCACAACTGGACGGACGGCTGCTCCCTTCCTTCTTTGCTTGTTTATTCTATATGGCTGAGGAGGAAGAGAGTAGTTGGCCAGTTGGGAGAGGCTTCTGGCACTGCAAAAGGGACAGCTGGACATATGGCCACCAACTGGCTAGCTGTGCCAGGCCAGGCTGGGCTGGAGGAGGTACGTCTTCTGGGAGAAGAATGCTCCAGGCAGATAGGCAGGTGGGTGGATGTCCCAGGGCCACTGCATATGCGCACTGCATATGTAGTGGCTGCACTCACAGGCTGGGCACAGCTGCAGGATATCTACCTGAGCTGTGCCCAGCCACCATGTGGTAGGGAAAGCTAGGAGAGCGACCAGGGCAAGTAAGCAACTGGACAACCGGGTTGGGGGTGTGGCCAGCCAGGGGTTGCCACCAGTTCAGAGACCCACACCAAATTACTGCTACCAGTTCACCCGAGCTGATGTGAACCGGTTTAATACCACCTCTGGTCCTCACTTAGTAACAACAAGGGGGTTCAGCCACTCTGTTAGGAAGAAAAGCAATATCTAAGCAGGAAGTTCTGTTCTTTGTTTCCTTTTCCCCATGCCTTTCACTCTTTGGAATGCTACCTCTGTCTCTGCAATGCTGGGATAGCTCAAAACTTACAAAAGTCATAAGTTTTGTAATTTTGGCTTTTGTTGCTTCCTAACCACTCCGTCACTTTTTAAAATGCTCATTTTGAGATAATTAGCAAGACCAGGATGATTTTGCACATATGTTCATTTAAAAGGAGGAGATTGCAAGAAAGCAGGCAGGCACATAATGTGGAATACATATTGAAAGCAATATGTATTGACGCTGGCAGTTGTAAGCACATCTCACCAAAACCACTAAAAAGTCCAATGATAAATGTTGAGCCAAAAAAGTTCTTTGAAACAGAAAATATTTCCAGGATTAGTAAAGTAAAACCAAACCCTAGAAACAATTAGAGCAAAGCTAAATGTAAAATATTGGACATATAATGTGGCAAGAATCCAGCAAGTCAAGAATCACCAAAATAACCCTTGATCTTTGGAAAAATGGATTGTACAACAATCAAAAAGTGAGACAACAAAAGAAACTGTATCCAAATATTTTCATGAATGTCAGTTAATTGCCAGTAGTTCTTATAGCAGTGATATCAATCAGCTCATAAAAATTTGGAAACAACTAAGCAACTGAAAAACAATATTATCCCTACCTTCCTTTTCTGCAATCTTCCCTTTGGGACATGAAATGCAAAAGTAGCAGCAAAATGGCCTCCCTTCCATAACTTGTTTCCTAGAACCTGGATTACAGCTTGGTGTGTATTGGGAAATAGGAGCAGTTTGAACCAGTGGTGGGATGTTCTAGAAGTTGGGTGCTAAGTCAGAGAAGGGTCTTCCTGTGGATTCCAGCAGCCAGAGTCTCTTTGCCAGTTTGAGGGGGACAGGCCTGACCTACCAGAATCAGATGATTTGACAGATTAACAACCAGTTTAATAACTAAATGACCTAGTTGAATATTCACATGCACAGTAGAAATTTACAGACTGTCTGTTCCTGAAACATATCTGATTAAACCAGCTGTTCCATTTTATGGCATCTTCCTCAATTATGAATGTTTGGTGTGCAGGAGACTGAGGGTTTATTCTTCCAATTTTCACTTTTGACTGGTTTTCAAAAAGAATAAAATGTATTCTATCAAGCCCATCTACTAATTTTCCACCTTGGTCAAAGCTGATCTTGTCCCCAATACTATTATTGAATGTGACCTGTCTCAAAAATGAATGGAGCTAAAATTAAAAAAAAAAAAGGCAATTAATATAGAAAATCCTGTGAATCAAAATATATGTGCAGATAAAATATTCCATGTCTGGTTTCATCCACTTATTTTAATTTTTCCGTTATTCTTCTTTATATTGTTAATTGTTTTAATTAATTCATCTTGACAATCCCAGTTTGTGAGAATCTTGCAAAATAATTCTGTTCTGTTTCAAATCAAAACAGATAACATTAAATACCACTGGCATCAGGTAAAAATATGTGTAAGTATCCTTCCTCAGAAATCAGGAGAGGAAAATTGAAAAATTGAAGTGATGTCACAGCAACACCAGTTGCAAGATAACTGCTCTTTGTCCCTGCACTGGGTTATCCCTGTTTGTGGGTTCGAGAAGAAGCCATAGCCACTTTGGAGGGGCTGTAAAGCAAAGGAGGGGTTCCCTGTGAAGTTCCAGGGGAGAATGCAATCCCCTGTGGAGCGCCAGGGCTTTTTCTGCCCTCTATGCCATGTCATGGAGAAGAGGCAGCCTAGATGATATCCACATAGCCAGAAACAACTTAACATCCGAGAAGAGTGCTGGAACATATTTAGTGACAGTGTCTGGAACTGGGTGAGAACAATCCTTTTTATTTAAAATGTAATGCTGACAAGAATATTCAGAAAAGAAAGACTCATAACTATCCTTAAAGTGTTGTGACCTAACACTGGGAGTAAAATCCTAAAATTTTAAAAATGGAAAGGAAAGGAAATAAAGGAAGAAATAGAAAATTTGTTAAAAATACAGAAAATTGGATTCTCAAATTGGACAGACATTGGCTTTGGATAGGCATTTTAAAATGCTGAAATCATCTACACAAAAAAACTAATATATTTACTTTTGAAATATATCAGTAAAGTTTGATAAGAAAGACAAGACAAAGTGAAAACTGATTTAAGAGTGCCACCTGCTGTCAAAGGAAGACAAAACATATTCCCAGAGTCCTGGAAAGACTTGGCTTATGGAGAATTAAAGAGAATAGAAAAAAATAAAAGAAAAGAACTTTATTATAAAAAAAAATCCTGAAAGCTTCAATATAAGACTCACCTGGTAGAGGGATTTATGAAGGTTTTACCCAAGGATTACTTAAAAGAACAAATTGGTTAATTCTGAGATATAAAGACTCCTAGACATTGGACATTGAATTTTTTGTTTGAAAGATGGCTTTAGTTTGAATAAAAGATTGCTGGATTATTGGACAAAAATAAATTAAATAAACAAAAATAAAGATGACTGGAATCTGGAAAGAAATTGTGTTGGAAATTCAGAATATAAAAGACACTTTGATAAGAAAATGTGAGGAAATCTTGAACAAAATACAGACCATAGATTGCAACACAAATGACAAAAATAAAAAAGGAAGAAAAGTCTACTGAAAGAGCAGCTGGTAAAACAGAACAGACAACAACTACAGACAATAAGAAATGACAAAAAGGAGATAAAAATAAAAATGACAATGATTGATGAAATAAGCCAAGAGGAGAGTATTTTAAGGGAAGTTAAACAAGAACTGGAATTGTAGGGTGATTTTTTTGGGAGAAAGATAGGGGTAAGAGTAGACAACTTGAAAAGGAGAAAATGAAACACAGTGGAGAAGGAGAAATGTTTAAGAGGATTGGCCAAGAAATGGCAGATAGAGACAAAGATTTAAGAGAGAAATGTGGGAGACAAGCTAAGAATCAAATAATTACATCCTTAATGCACATGAGAGATGATGGTTAAAAAAGATTATGGTTTAACATAAAGGTGTGTATTATTAGCTAAGACATATAATCATTACATGTAATAAATATGAATGTTAACATTTTATTGTATGAAAAGGAATATGTGGAATTTGATTGACATAAAAGTAATATATTGAAATATTGCATAAGATAATGAAAGATGATAATTTCATAACAATAACTGTACTATTGTTAGAATTACATAACTTGTTAAATGTAAATATAAGGAATACTATTTTATTTGCATTAAAATGTCATTAGAAAGGGGATATTTTTAAATATAACAGTGGCATAATTAAAAATTAAAAAGGAGATAAAAATGGAAAATTACAACTCAATATACATTTGTGAATTGTTATTAGAATTATATAATTTGATAAACACTACAAATATGATTATCTATATTATTGGTAGTAAAAGAAGCGACATTAAGAATATAGAGATTGTTACAAAAATAAAATACCAAAATATTGAATAATCAAGAATAATATGAATAATTAACAAAATATGCGTATTAATATAAATTTTAAAAGGTTGTCAATTGTTTTAAACATGAAGAATACTGTGTTTCTTTTAAAATGTAAGACACCCCAGTACCACACTGTTCACACAGTGCCATGTTTGCTGAAACAAGAAAAAAAATGTATTGGCTATAGAAATAAGGAGGGAAAAATCTATGCTTGAAATGCAGACTCATTTTTATTGCAACCCCACTCTTATTCCATGACCATTTCAATTTTAATTTTATACAAGACCATTAAAAACCAATTGTGTTTAATATCAGGCTGAGAACTTATAGATGGCTGACATTTCAGTACAACTGCAGCCAAAATAGTATGGTTTTATATCAGTTTTTCAGAGTGTGTTGAAAGTAATTGGAGATGTTATTTTTCATGAATTATATATTGTAGAAGAAATTGTTTAACTGAATTAAATTACATTATACATTATACAGTAGTTTAACCCTTTCATGGATTACTGTCTTGTCATGGCAAACAGGCTTCCATAGCTCAATGAAACTATGATTTATGTTGTACAGGGCCATCCAAGATGAATAGGTCATAGCTCTTACAAAATGGGATCCACTGGAGAAGGAAATGGCAACTTACTTCAGTATCTTTGCCATGAAAATTCCATGGACTGTACCAAAAGGCAAAAAGATATGACAGTGGAAGATGAGTCCATCAGGTCAGAAGGTTTCCAATATGCTACTGGGGAAGAGAAGACAGCTAGTACGAGTAATGCCAGAAAGAATGAAGAAACTGGGCCAAAGCCAAAAGGACACTCAGCTGTGGATATATCTGGTGGTGAAAAGAAAGTCTGATACTATAAAGATCTATACTCCATAGGAACCTGGAATGTAAGATCCATGAGTCAAGGCGAGCTGGATGTGGTCAAACAAGAAATGACAAGACTGAACATCGAGATCTTGGGAATCAGCAAACTAAAATGGACAAAACATAAAATGGACAAAAATGGGTGAATTTGATTCAGATCACCATCAGGATGATGCCAAGAAGATTGCTGACTTTAAACAGAACAATGAACGAGCTCTTTGTATAATTGGACTAACACTGCATGACCAGCAGCTAGTCCATATTCATGGAGAAGAGTCTGCTGCAAAGGGTTGGCAGAATTTGAAGAGGATTTATGTTTGTGACAGTGTAGGTGCACACATACATCTTACATGTAAACTGTTTAGAGTACGTCTTCTGAAAGCTGGATATATGTTAGCTCATTTAAATTTAATGAAAAGAACTTTTCAAGAGCTACATGAAAAAGAACTAATATTTTCAGAGTTGCATCAAGTTTCCATCATTCTTTCCTCATTGGATGAAAGTTATGATGACTATGTTTCTTCACTGGAAGTCCTGCCCAGAGATAAACTGACACTGATTGACATAACTGGAAGGTTGTTAGAAGAAGCAAGAAGACGGCAAGATAGAGACCAACTGAGAAAGGAACAACCACAAGAAGAGGATTTATCTTCAACTGCCTATACTGTTAGGAAATGTTTTTCTTGTAGGGCTAGGGGACATATAGCTAAATTCTGTAAGAAGGGAAAACAAGTGTCCAAATAAAGTCAACAGGTAGCCACCCTCTGGCACTCTTCCCTGTCACTCAGAGATGTGCCCAGTCTCAGGGGTGAAGGGTCCAGGTGTTGTGGAGGTGGGTGCTTCTGGAGTGCTGGTCTGAAGCACCACTGGGGTGTCTGGCCCCGAGAGGACAACAGGTGACGGTGTGTTGAGGAAGCTCTCAGACAGCTGGCTCAGCCCCGTGATGTTGAGAGCTCCTTCCTCCATGCCTTGGGGTGTCAGCCCCAGTACTGATGACAGATGTACTGAGGCTGGGCTTGGCTGTGGGGTGGAGGAAAAAGCAGTGTAGTGGGGCTGTCTGGTCTGCAGCTGGGTGAGGACTGGCGTGGGTGGCATCGGTGACGTGGGTGGCATGGGTGGCATGGGTGGCATCGGTGGCATCGGTGGCATCAGTGGAAACAGTGTCAATGGTGGCGTCCGATGAACCTGTGCCTGGACTGGGAAGGGCTGCTGCCTGTGCTGCTGGACCTCCTGGTAGCCATAGCCTTGGTAGTTGAGGGCCTGTGGGAAGCATTGGAATGGGAGGGACATCACGTGGGGTGGAGGAGCAGACCTGGACTGGGTGGGAGCAGGTTCATCTGGATCTGGAGGTTTGTGAAGCAGATCGGTGATCCTGTCCTTCACCACCTGGAACTGGGGTTCTGCCATGTCCATGACGGTCTGGTTCATGGAGGAAGGGCTTGCGGTTGGAGGATGAGGAGTCAATGTGTGCCAGCTGAGAGAACATATCTATGCTGCTCCTGATGGTGTCTCTTATCTCCAGCAGGACAGTGTCCCTCCTGTCTGGCTCTCTGCCTTTCTGTAGAGGTGGAGCTGGGGGTGGGCTGTGGTGGAAGTGCCGTCTCCTTTCTCCCCCTGCACCAGGGAGTCCTCCACGTGCTCTGCCATGGTTAGTACAGCTGTCGGCGGGTTCTCCGTCGTGGCATGCTCCACAGACACCTGCCAGGAGACAGGAGCTGACTCTCGGCCGGAAGAGGACTGGCTCTCACCAGGCTGCCTGTGAGAGAGGGTTGTGAGAGGGGCTGCTCCTTGGTGGTGGATCTCACCCTCTAGGAAGCTGCACCTGGCCATCACGTAGGTCTCTCTGTCCATCAGCTTGACCACGGCCTGGCCAGATTTCTTGAGGTGAAGCTGCCTGTACCAGGTGTGCATGTGCTTCCACCAGCTGAGGAGCACCTCCGAAGTGTAGCCCAGGCTCTCCGCCTTCTCTCTCCAAGCAACCTTTTGGTGTCACGATAGAGCCTGTGTCCCTTCTGCCATAGATACTCATTCTCTCCCAGCCACTCCAGCACCTCATCCTCATGTTCCTCCTCGATGGAGTATTGCCTCCTCTCCCGTTCTCGCATATGCCTCTTCCTCCCTTTGGCAGGACCAGATGGGCCCTCATCAGAGGGGCTTCCAGGTTGTAGCGGCTGCTCCTCCACACCACCACCAGCAGCAGCAGCACCAGCAGGACCAGCAGAACTAGGATCAGCAGCAGCAGAGTAAGCACCAGCAGCACCAGCAGCACGAGCAGGACCAGGAGCACGAGCAGGACCAGCAGGACCAGGAGCACGAGCAGGACCAGGAGCACGAGCAGGACCAGCAGGACGAGGAACAGCTTCAGCAGAGTACGCACCAGCAGAAGCACCACCGCCAGAAGCAGCATCAGCAGAGTAAGCACCAGCAGAAGCACTGCCAGAAGCAGCATTAGCAGAGTAAGCACAAGCAGAAGCATCACCGCCATAAGCAGCAGCAGCAGCTCCTCCAGAAGCAGAAGCAGCAGAAGCCCCAGCCCCAGAAGAGCGAGCCCATGCTGCAGAAGCCCCAGCAGAAGCAGAGTGAGGGCCAGGGGGTGGGAGGGTGGCCCTGTCCCTCTTGCCAGGGCTGGCAGCAGATGGCTGAGGCTTTCTCTTCTTCCCCATGGTTGTTGGGTTGCTGGCTGGCAGGCAGGGAGGTAGGGAGGCAGGCAGGCAGGCTGGCAGGCTGGCAGGCTGGCAGGCTGGCAGACTGGCAGGTTGGCAGGCAGGCAGGCAGGCTGGCAGGCAGGCTGGCAGCAAGGCTGGCAGGCAGGCAGGTAGGCAGGCTGGCAAGCAGGCTGGCAGGCAGTCGATGTGTCTGGAAGCAGGTCTTTCCTCTGAATGGTGACCTGCTTGGGAGCTGTTTCCCTTTATATCCGCGGGGCTGATGCAATGCATCCTCCCCACATGCGCTTTGAATGCTAGGCATCCGCTAGGCATCCGCTAGGCTTCTGCTAGGCATCTGCTAGGCTTCTGCTGTGCATCCGCTTCATCCACTCAGTGTCCGCTCTGCATCCACCGTATCCGTTCCGCGTCCGCTTTGCTGTGCTCCCGCAGAAGCCCAGCAGATGTGCCATCCGGTCTCATCCACTTCCATCCGCTAGGCTTCCATGGAACATCTGCTTTCCATCCGCCCTGCGTCCTCCCCCCGTCCGTTCCTTCCCGTGTTGTCTGCTCTGGTTATGCAAATTCGGGGCACTTTTGAGAGTGGATAACAACGGATGGAACATTTTTCTCGTCCACTGTGTCCTTTTTACAAACGTTTTGCATCCGTCAGCCAGTGTGACAGGGCCTTTAATTTTAAAATGCTCAAACAAACTGTTCAATTGTTAGAGGGAGGAAAATTGAAACCTTGTAGCAAGTATTTACATTGTAATGCTTGTCATCAAGAAAAGAGTAAAGTTGTTCCTGCGCAGAGACTAAATGGGTTTAAGACCAAACAACCTTTAGAGTTTGTGTTTGCTGACATAATTGGTCCTAAGAAACCAAGTTTAGGAGGTGTCTGTTATATTTTGAGTATTATGGACCATTATTCAAGATACAGTTTCTGCTATCTTATGAAGAACAAAACAGAAACATTCCAACATTTATTTAATTGGTTAAAGATTGCTGAGAGAAAAATGAAAAGTAAAGTAATTACTTTAGTAACTGATAATGGGTCTGAATTTGTTAACAAAAAATTCCAAAATATGCTGAAATTGGCTGGTGTGGAGCATAAATGTTCTGCACCTTACAGACCACAGCATAACTTGTTTATAGAATGAAGAAGGCAAACATTACAAGCCATAGCTCGCACTATGTTGTCTGACTCAGGTTTACCTGAAACACTGTGGGGTGAAGCTATAATGTGTAATAACCATGTTTTAAACAATGTAGTAAATACAACAACTGGAGAATTGCCATTCACTCATTGGCATGGCAGAAAACCAAATTTAAGTTATTTACACACATTTGGAGCTCCAGCATGGGTGTATTCCCTCACAAGTAAGCCTGAAAGGGAAACATAGAGCGAAGAAGTTATTTTTTGTGGGTTATGAGGCCAACCATAGAGCATTTAGATTCTGGGATCAAGGCACAGCTCATGTTTATTGTAGTGCTAGTGCAAAATTTCTTGAGCACATTGGGTGGGATAAACTGGAACAGGAATCCAGCAATGATATTATTATTGACACTCAAATAGTCCCTAAAGATAAAATCAGTACACCCCAAATTGCCATTAAAGAAGAAGGACAGAAGGAAGTAGGAGAACAGGGACAGGAAGAAATAGAAGAACAGGAGCAGATGGCGCAGGAAAGTCTACCAGTAAGTCCTGTATTACCAAGACATTCAACCTGAGTAACACAACCACCTGATAGATATCAGGCTAGTGTTGTCTGCCAAGTGAATACAATTCCAAGTAACTATAGTGAACTGAAAATGTATCCTGCTAAGGATCAGACTGCTTGGCAGAAAGCAATGGATAAGGAACTAGAATCATTAAAAAGACTGGAGGTATACGAAAATGTTAAGTTACCACCAGGTAAACATGCCATAGGATGCAAATGGATATATAAGCTGAAGACAGGTGTAGATGGGACTGTTACCCATAAAGCCAGGTTAGTAGCACAAGGGTTCAATCAGACAGCAAATGGCTATGATCAGGTGTTTGCACCTAGTCTGAAGGCTACTACATTAAGGGCAGCATTAGTGTGGGCAGCTAAGGAGAAATACATTGTAAATCATTTGGATGTAGAAACATTATCTGCATGCACCATTGCAACACACTATATATTTAAAGAAACCTTTGGGTCTCAAAAATGATAAAACTGATTATGATTGCTGGAAATTGAAAAAGAGTCTTTATGGTTTAAAGCAATCAGGATATGAGTGGAACCAATGTATAGTTAAAGAATTAACTAAGGTAGGTTTTGTAGCTGGCATGGCTGATCCATGTTTGTTGAAAAGAGAAAATAATGGTATGATTTAATTGTTACTTTTATTTACTGATGACATAGCATTAATCACCCAGACTGAAAAAGAAGCTACTGAGATAATTTCACTGCTGTAAAATAAATTGAAGATAAAGCAGGAGAAATCAAACATTATCTTTGTTTAAAGATAGATAGAACTAGGGGAGGATACAAGATCTCACAGGCAGATAAAATTAACCAATTACTAAAAAGTTACAAAATGGAACTTTGTAAGCCAGCTAAGACACCAATAAGCTAGGAGTTTAGCCATAGTGATGTTCAAAGTCCTGTTTTTGATAAGAACATTTATCAGTCCTTGATTAGTAGTTTATCTTATCTCAGTAATTGGTCAAGGCCAGATATTGCACACAGTGTTAATCAATTAGTGAGATTTAACGCTATGCCCACTGAAAGGCACTGGCAAGCTGCGAAACGTGTCTTAAGATATCTGAAACAGACAATGCATTATGCATTGTATTTGGAGCCAAAAGATGAACTGAATTTAACTGCGTATGCTGATGCAAGTTTTGCTACAGACATAAATACATGAAAATCCACATCAGGTACTGCTGTATTATTGGAAAAAGCATTGATTGGATGGAGATCTATTAGACAGAAACATCTAAGTTTGTCAACAATGGAGGCTGAATTCTCATGTTTGTCTTTATTATGTACAGATTTAGTTTTGTATAAGCAATTATTAATTGATATGGGAATTAATGTAACAGATCCTACTGTTGTTTATGAAGATAACCAATCAGCAATACAGATGGCTTCAAATATTGCTGTGAAAACAAGAACAAAACAAACAGATTTAAGATATTTAAATGTGAGACAATGTGTGCTAAGTAAGATGATTAAGCTAGAATACTGTATGTCAGAAAACAATATAGCAGATCATTTTTCAAAGGCCCAAGGCTCTATAAAGCAGAAGGCAGGCTGTGAAGATTCTGGACTTAGAATGTAAGGTTGTATATATTATCTTACCCAAAAGGGAAGAATGTTAGGAATATGAAACACCTAACAGGTATTTGGGTTAGAAATATATAAACCAGGATAAACATTTTAATACTGTCTTTTTAAGGGAATGCAAGAGCATGCAACTGGGTGTGGTTTCTCAAATGGCCATAAGATGGAACCAGAAACCTGGTTTGTCTTAGTCTGAGTCTCAGAAGAGAAGAGAGTGTATCTTTATTTCTTTCTGTTGGAAAGTATTGCTATTGCTCTATTTTTCCTAACTGACTGATATAACTGGATTTAATGTAAGTCTGATACTTAACTGTTTTTGACACTGGACTTTGTTACTGGAATATTCCTGGATTGAAAAACTGACTGATTAACCTGTGAATGAATTTTGGACTGCCTATTTTGAACTTTGCTTCAACCTTTCTGGAAGTAAAAACCTTCATTAACTGTACAGTGTATCTGTATACTGTTTGTGTATTATTCCAACACTACACTCTATACGTCTCCCTGTATGCGCTCATTCTCCTAATGGGGAATTACCTCAACATATACTGGTGTGGGCAAGAATTCCTCAGAAGAAATGGAGTAGCCTTCATAGTCAATAAAAGAGTAGAAAAAGCAGTACTGGGATATAATCCTCAAAATGACAGAATGATCTCAGTTTGAATCCAAGGCAAACCATTCAACATGACGGTGGTCCAAGCCTATGCCCAATCACTGGTGCTGAAGAAGCTGAAGCTGACTGGATCTATGAAGCCCTACAACTTTTAGAATTAAAACCAAAAAAAGATGTCCTTATCATCATGGGGGATTGGAATGCTAAAGTAGAAAGCCTAAAGATAACTGGAATAACAGGCAAGTTTGGCCTTGAGAAAAAAATGAAGCAGGGATAGGCTGGTGGAATTTTATCAAGAGAATGTGATGGTCATACAAACACTCTTTTCCAACCACTCAAGTGACGACTCCACAAATGGTCATCACCAAATGGTCAACACAGAAATTAGATTGACTATGTGCTCTGCAGCAAAAATGGAGAAGCTCTATACAGTCAGTAAAAACAAGACCAGTAGCTGACTGTGGCTCAGATCATGAGTTTTGCATTGCAAAATTTATGCTTAAATTGAAGAAAGTAAGGAAAAGCCACTCAGGTATGAACTGGTATGAAAGTGGATATGAAAGGTATGAAAGTAGGCCACACAGGTATGAACTAAAAATTCATATTCCTGATGAATAGTAGAGGTGACAAATAGATTTAAGGAATTAGATCTAATAGACTGAGTGCCTGAAGAACTATGGACAAAGGTTTACAACATTGTATAAAGGCCCTGTCCCATCGGCCGATGGATGTAAAAAGCATGTAAAAAGGACACAGCAGACGAGAAAATGTTCCATCCATTGTTATCCGCTCTCAAAAGTGCCCCAAATTTGCATAAACAGAGTGGACAACAACAGAAAGGAATGGACGTGGGGAGAGGATGTAGCGAGGATGTTAAGCGGATGCTCCATGGAAGCCTAGCGGATGGAAGCGGATGGAAGCGGATGGCACATCTGCGGAGCTTCCGGGGAAGCACAGCGAAGCAGACGCACAGAGGAAGGAATGGATGCAGAGTGGATGCCGAGCGGATGATGCAGATGCATCGTGGATGCCTAGCTGATGCCTAGCGGAAGCTAAGCGTTCACTGCGCATGCAGGGAGGATGCATTGCGTCAGCCCCACGGATATAAAAGAATGCAGCTCGCAAGCAGGTCACCATTCAGAGGAAAGACCTGCTGCCAGAGACATCTCCAGCCAACAACCATGGGGAAGAAGAGGAACCCTGTGCCTACTCCTGCCAGCCCTGGCAGGAAGGACAGGACCACCATCCCACCTCCTGGCGCTGACTCTGAAGCTGCTGGGGCTTCTGCTGCTGGTGCTAACTCTGCTGGTGCTGGTGCTTCTGCTGGTGCTGCTCCTGGTGCTGGTGCTTCTGCTGGTGCTTACTCTGCTGGTGCTGCTCCTGGTACTGGTGCTTCTGCTGGTGCTTTACTCTGCTGGTGCTGATCCTGGTCCTGCTGGTGCTGCTGGTGCTGCTGGTGCTTCTAGTGCTGCTGGTGCTGCTAGTGCTGCTGGTGCTGCTGGTGCTGCTTTTGCTGCAGCTGCTGTTGCTGCTGCTGGTGGTGGTGGTGTGGTGGACCAGCCCCTAGAACCTCAAAGCCCTTCTGATGAGGGCCCAGAAGGCCCTGCCAGAGGGAGGAAGAGGTAATCGCGTGATAAGGAGAGGAGACAGTACTCCATCAAAGAGGAACATGAGGATGAGGTGCTCAAATGGCTGAGGGAGAACAAGTACCTCTGGCGGAAGGGACACAGGCTCTATCGAGACACCAAGCGGAAGCAGGCGGCTGGGAGAGAGAAGGCGGAGAGCCTTGGCTACACTTCGGAGGTCTACCTCGGGTGGTGGAAGCACATGCACACCTGGTGTTAAGCCTGGGTTACCCAACCAGGGTTAGGGAGACAAGCTAAACAGAATGTGCAGCGTTAGTCAGATAGGCACACAGATAAATGAGTGAGCTAAGTTTGTATGTTTATTAACATACAGTAAAAATAACAGATACGCTTGTGCTATCAAGAATATAGTTTATTCCATTATAAATTCATGGCATAGTCAAATAACAGTCCAATAATCATTTATCATGTAGTCAGTCCATTCAGGGATATTCAGGTAGCAAAGTCCATGTAGAATATCCTATGTCAGTTCACTTACAAATCAGTCCTTTGTTGTCTCTCCCGTTCGAGCAATGCAGTCTTGATTCCAAGCAGTAATCAGGGATCATCAAAGCCAGAGAGAGAGAGCAAGCCGTAGTCTTGCTACTTTTATATTGTTTTCATAACCACTCCTTTAATTGCTATTTCCACAGTTAAAGCTGCATACACACTAACATACACTAACTATGATTCATAGTTATTATTTCACCTAAACCAGTTAGGGTGAACAATGTTATCCCTAACATTCTCCCCTTTTAGGGGAAGCTGCACCTGAAGAAGTCTGGCCAGGCCGCGGTCAAGCTCACCGACTGGGAGACCTATGTGATGGCCAAGTGCAGCTTCTTGGAGGGTGAGGCTCCACCACCGAGGAGCAGCCCCTTTGTCTACCCTCTCTCTCAGGCAGCCCACAGAGAGCCAGTCCTCTTCTGGCCAAGAGTCAACTCCTCTGTCCAGGCAGGTATCTGTGGAGCTTCCAACGATGGAGACCCTCCCAAGAACTGCACTTCCCATGGTGGAGCACGTGGAGGACCCCCTGACACAGTTAGAGCAAGGAGAGGCCACTTACACCAGAGACCAACCCACCCCCACCCCCAGCTCCACCTCCTCAGAAAGCAGGCAGAGAGGCAGACCGGAGGGACAGAGCCACACTGTCCTGCTGGAGATCAGGGACACCATCAAAAGCAGCATAGATCT
Organism: Laticauda colubrina; assembly: GCA_015471245.1. Lineage (NCBI taxonomy): Eukaryota > Metazoa > Chordata > Lepidosauria > Squamata > Elapidae > Laticauda > Laticauda colubrina. Next base: position 1,038,147 of record BLBF01000050.1, read on the forward strand.
CCTCTCTCAGCTGGTACACACTGACATACCATCCTCCAACAGAAAGCCCTTCCTCACCTATATCAACCAGACCCTCATGGACATGTCCGAATCCCAGTATCAGGTGATAAAGGAGAGGATCACAGGTCTTCTGCACAACCCTCCAGGCCCAGCTGAACCTGCTCCGACCCAGTCCAGGTCTGCTCCTCCATCCCAGGTGATGTCACAGCCCTTCCAAGGCTTTCCACAGGTCCTCATCTACCAAGTCTATGGCTACCAGGAATTCCAGCAGCATAGGCAGCCCTTTCCAGTGCAGGCACAGGTATATCGTACGCCACCAGTGTCACTGATGCCACCGATGCCACCGATGCCACAGATGCCATCAACGCCTCACATCGCTCAGTGGCAGACCAGACAGCCCTCCTCCTTCCTCCACCCCACAGCCAAGCCCAGCCTCAGAACATCTGTCATCAGTCTTGGGACTGACACCGCATGTCATGGAGGAGGGGACTCTCAACATCACGGGACTGAGCCAGTTCTCTGAGAGCTTCCTCCACACACCATCCCCTGTTGTCCTCTTGGGGCCAGGCACCCCAATGGCACCTCAGACCAGCACTGCAGCAGCAGCCACCTCCACAGCACTTGGACCTTTCATCCCTGAGACTATGGGAACGTCTCAGAGTGACTAAGAAGAGTTCCAGAGACTGGGTTGCTACCTGTTGACTTTATCTTTGCTTGGGACACTTTATTTGTGTCATTTTGCATTCACGGTTTTTTATTAATAAAGTTTATTTTTCCTTCACACACTTGGTTCAGTTCTTTTAGTAAATAAAGTCTTGGTGGAAAGTTTTAGAAATAGTTTAAGCCTTTGGATGCTTGTGGGATGGGTAAGGATAGCAGTGGGATGGGCAGGGATACCTCTGGGATGGGTAATAGCTGTGGGATGGTTTAGGATAGCAGTGAGATGGGCAGGGATACCTGTGGGATGGGTAATAGCTTTGGGATGGGTTAGGATAGCAGTGGGATGGGCAGGGATACCTGTGGGA
>BLBF01000050.1:1082717-1154649 GCA_015471245.1 Laticauda colubrina
ATTAATGCATTAAAGAATATTTCACTTTAGCTAAAAAAATCTTTTGCTGACTAACTACTATAAATCCTCAATATCTTAATGGAGCATTTCAGTATTCATTGCACATGTGTGCTCTCTTTCTGTTGCTTTTTGACAAGCCAAAATTAAAATGATTGGTGGTTTTTGTGTACTTAAACATACTGATCTTTCATTCTTTGCTTTCTGATAGTGATTTAATTAATTAATTAATTAATTTTTTATTTATGATTTAATTTTTTGATGCTATTTGTCTCCTTTACAGGATGACTTTGGATGCTTGCAGGTTACAAAACAAATAAAACTAGTTAAAATATTAAAATGTATCATTGTTAAACATAATGTCCTACTTAGAACAGACAATGGTTCTCTTTATTTCCAGCTTCCTTGGAGGTGAAGTATTCTTAAAATTTTGAAATTATTGTTTCTTCTCACAGGAATATAAATAATCTCCTAATGGATCAGACTCGTGATCTACTGTACAAGAAAGCAAAAGAAAATCTCCCAGGTCAATGGCTTTCAGAGACAGTCATGTTGTCATCAAATTATAAGTTAAAAGTAAAGATAAACGTTCCCCTCGCACATATATAGTAGTCGATTCCAGCTCTAGGACCTGTCATCAAGTTTAATAGGCATTAATTCCCATGCTTTCAATAGATTCTCAGGGACAATCTGGTGTTATGAAGAGATCTGAGAAGTTAAATCCCTGAAAATATTTTTATGGCATTCTCATAAGACCAAACATACTGTATGTATTTAGTAAATATGATTTGTGGAGGGAAATGTATTCTTAGCTTAGATATATAGATTTAAATATTATTTTTTCACATGTAAGAAGAATCATTCATGAATCAATATGTAACTACCTTGGATAACTTAATTATGTAAGCTGGTTCCAAGAACAAAGTACATCCAGCAAATCAAATAAATGATTTAAAAAGTGTTAAAGAACAATCAACCAATGGGACAGCTTGCCCTCAGAAGCTGTGGGAACATAATCGCTCGTGACTTTCAAAAAGAGATTGGATTGCCACTTGTCAGAAATGGTGTAGGGTCTCTTCCTTGGATGGCGGCGATTGGACTAAATGACCTACAAGGTCCCTTCCAATTCTGATTATCTGTTAAACTTCATTTGCAAACCTTACTGGAGGAATCTTATAGGTATCCAGAATAACTGCCATATCAAGAGAAGTAAGAGAATCCAGTCAAGCAATTACAGCAATTATTCTGCATGTTACAGTTGTAATTTGGGAAAAAATATTATAGTGTATATATAAGCAGCATTGTAGAATGATATGTCCATTTTGCATCGTAATAATTATCATAAATATGAAATCCCAAGGTGATATTTGGCAAAATTTGAGGATTTTCATTAATCTGCTTTACCGCAAAAGCTAAGGGCAGGATGTGCTGGTAATTCTGGGGAAGTATTCTAGAATGAATGTTGCAATCTATATCAGATAATATTTTACAGTTTTGAAACTTTTTGCATATTTATTATTGGTTTTTTTTTTTGAAAATTTTATTTGAGTTTTCACAAAAAACAAAATACAAATAAAACATTTTTTTAAAAAATAGCATGGTTCCAGGTTATCACTTCTTCATACAGACACAAAACTCAATTTCATGCTCATTTTTACATTCTATTCCATATCTTATTACCATTTTATATTTTCTACATAATTTTTCCCCTCTTTCAATTTTCTCAATTTTGTTTTGATTATCTCATCTCGGTTCAAATAATTATATTTATACTTTTGTCTATCCTGTTTCAATTTCATATTATCTTATCTCATGAAACAAATTTTCTCCTATAGTTGCTAATTGGAATATAACACTTTTATATCTTTTAATTTTATCCATCCAACTCTTATTTAAATTTCAATATATACTTTAAGGTTATGACATTCAATATAATACATAACTTCCAATTGAATTCTGCTTGGTACATTCTTATAATACACACTTTGTCCTGTTACAATTTGATATTATCTTTTCTTATTAAACAAATTTTTCTCTGTAATTTTACCAATTAGAGTATGACACCTTTATATCCTTTAATTTTATCCATTCAAACTCTTATTTAACTTCATTATATAACTTTGAGATTATAGCATTCAATATAATACCTAATTTCCAATCAGATTCTGCTTGGTACATTCTTAAAATAGATGCTATATTCTTAAAAAGAAAAAATTATATACATATGTAAATAAAACACACATTCCATTCCAATTCAATTCTATCATTAATATGCATTAAAATCTAAACATCTTCAACATTTCATTTGAAATGAATATCATACTTCGTTGGGAACACTTATAAACTTTTCATGAGTAACTCTTTTTTCCCATATTTCTTACTGACTTATATTTTTATAAAACATTACAAATAATTAACAATGTTCCCTTTTAATTCTCTCAATCATTTTAATTCATTTATTTATTAACAAACATCCCATTACATTACCATAAATATTTTATCCATCATCATGTTTTCTAAAACTATTTCTATTATAATATAACAACACTATCTTATGTACCATTACAGAATCCCTTTTAAAATTAAGTTTTCACCCATTATCTCTAAACAAGCTTATGGTTACAATCCTTAAGCCCATGTCACACTCCACCAATGGATGCAAAGAGGATGTAAAATGGACAAAAAAGCTTGCCATCCATTGGAAAACGCGATGCATCCGTTGTGTACTCACTGCGAATGTCTTTCATACTCTCTATCCATCAAACATCCATCTACTGCTATTTCATCCGCTCAAAATGTTTTGAGCTGCAAAAAACTTTTTGAGCAGATGAACTTTCCGCCGCATACAATCTACATCCGCGACACATATGGCCAACAAACGTTCTCTGTCCGTTGTCATCCATTACATGTCCGATGTATCCTCTTGGCATCCTCTGGCCATCCGCGCAACTCACATCCACTCCAGCGGAAAGCGGAAAGAGGGAGCAAGCGAAAGGTACGTGGAACGTACACACAGCATTAGTAGCACGGACATAGAAAGGATGAAAGTGGATGCAGCTTGGATATAAAGCATTAAAACGGACAAAACGTTCGTATATGGGACGTATCTCAGATATTTAGGATGTCTGGAGTATGTGGAAGGACACCTAGCGGAAAACTGACATTTCCTATAAAAAGAGAGAGGAAATCACCTGGATCTCACTATCAGTCCAGAAGCCCTGGTGTGCAGACCTCTTCAGCCTGGCTCTTGCTCTTCCACATCATCCTCTGATGTCCACCATGGATCATCGCACAGTCCTTTTGGTAGCCGCCATCATTCAATACCAGAACCAAGCCCCCTTCAGACTGTTTCAACTTTTCTACGCAAGGAGGAGGAGACATCCAAGAGCTGCCTGGGTCCGAAGATGGATCGGGAGAAGAGTGGAGTTTGGACTCTTTGACAAGCTGATGGTGGAACTGAGGAATGAAGACCCTTGTGCATTCCATCACTTCATGAGGATGCCACCAGCCATGTTTGATGAAGTTGTGGAGCATCTGAGACCCAGGTTGACCAAGCCAAGCACCAACTTCCATCCCAGCCTGGACCCTGAGCTGAAGGTGGCACTGACTCTGCGACACCTGGCCTCTGGAACCACATACAGAAATATGCAGTATGCCTGGAGGGTGCCACACAACACCATCAGCATTGTGGTCAGAGAAGTGGTGCAGGCCATCATTGAAGAATAATTGGAGGAGATCCTCCAGTACCCCTCCACTGAAGAAGGATGGAAGAAAGTTGCAGAGCAGTGGTATCAGAAGTGGAACTTCCCACACACCGTTGGAGCCATAGATGGCAAGCACGTGGCCTGCAAAGCTCCAGCCAAGTCGGGGTCCACTTATTTCAACTAGAAGGGCTTCTTCAGCATCATCCTCTTCACCATGGTCGATGATGACTACAAGTTCATGTACATTGATGCTTCAGGCAATGGGTCAGCTTCAGATGCCCAGGTATACAACGCCAGTGACCTCAAGGGTGGGCTGGAATGCAATCTCATCATGGGTTTCCCAGATCCAGACCGCCTACCTAACGACACACAAGATGTGCCCTACTTCATCGTGGGTGATGACGCCTTCTCCCTCAGAACCTACCTCATGAAGCCCTACAGTTCAAGATACCTCACCCATGAAGAGAGGATCTTCAAGTACAGGCTGTCCAGGGCAAGACAGGTGGTGGAGAACGCCTTTGGCATCCTGGCCAACAGGTTCCTTGAGCCTGTCTCATCACACTGATGAGATTGTGCCATGTATGTTGAGTGGCCCTACAATGAACAGGGCATTCATAAAGAGTTTTGTTTATGTTGAAATGTGTTGATCAATGATTAAATTTTTATTGATAACAAAAGGGCCATCTGTGTGGCAGCTGAGAGGGTGGACCATACAGTCCCACTATGCTTGCACAAGAAATTTATCTATCCCACAACTATCCTTACCCATCCCACAACTATCCTTACCAATCCCACAAGCATGCAAAGGCTTAACCCTTTTTTAAAAGTTTTCCCCAACACTTTATTAAGTAAAAAAAATGAACCAAGTGTGTGAAACAATGATAACCTTTATTAATAACGAACTGTATGACTTTATTAAAAAGCAAAATGAACCAAGTAAAGTGTTTTAAGCAAAGATAAAGTGAACAGGTAACAACTCAGTCTCTGCCACTCGTCTCAGTAACTCTGAGGCATGCCCATGGTCTCAGATGTAAAGGGGCCAGGGACTGTGGAGATGGCTGTTGCTGGAGTGCTGGTCTGAGGCGCCATTGGGGTGCCTGGCCCCGAGAGTACAACAGGAGATGGTGTGTGCAGGAAGCTCAGAGAGCTGACTCAGTCCCAGGAGGTCGAGAGGCCCTTCATCAAGTGGGATGGGATGGGAGGCCCAAGACTGATGACAGATGTTCTGATGAAGGACTTGGCTGTGGGGTGGAGGAAGGAGGAGTGCAGTGGGGCTGTCTGGTCTGCAGCAGGGTCAGGTGAGGCATCTGTGGCATCTGTGGTGTGTGATGAACCTGGGCCTGGACTGGGAAGGGCTGCCTCTGCTGTTGGAAGTCGTGGTAGTGGTAGGCTTGGTAGGCAAGGGGCTGTTGAAATCCGTGAAGGGCTGTGACATCGGCTGGGGTGGAGAAGCAGACCTGGAGTGGGTAGGACCAGGTTCAGCTGTGCCTGGAGGGTGGTGCAGAAGAGCTGTGATCTTCTCCTTCATCACCTGGTACTGGGCCTCGGGCATGTCCATGAGGGTCTGGCTCACGTATATGATGAAGGGCTTGCAGTTGGAGGATGGTATGTCAAAGTGGACCAGCTGGGAGAGGAGATCTGTGCTGGCTTTGATTGTGTCCCTGATCTCCAAGAGGACAGTGTGGCTCTGTCCCTCCGGTCTGCCTCTCTGCCTGCTTTCTGTGGAGGTGGAGCTGGTTGTCGGTGTGGGTTGGTCTCTGGTGGCTGCTGCTTCTTGCTCCATCTGAGACAGGGGATCCTCCACGTCCTCCAGCATGGGGAGTGCAGCTGTTGGGGGGGTCTCTGTCATGGGGCCCTCCAAAGACACCTGCCTGGACACTGTAGCTGTCTCCTGGCTGGAAGAGGAGTGGCTCTCTGTGGGCTGTCTGAGGGAGAGGGTTGACAGAGGGGCTGCTCCTTGGTGGCAGATTTCACCCTCCAGGAAGCTACACCTGGCCATGACATAGGTCTCCCGGTCAGTGAGCTTGACAGCGTCCTACCCGGATTTCTTCAGGTGCAGCTTGCCATACCAGATGTGCATGTGCTTCCACCACCCCAGGAGTACATCTGAAGTTTAGCCCAGGCTCTCCACCTTCTCTCTCCACGCTGCCTGCATCCTCTTGGTGTCATGATAGAGCCTGTGGCCCTTCCTCCACAGGTACTCATTCTCCCTCAGTCATTCCAGCACCTACTCCTCATGGTCTTTGGAAATGCAGCACTGTTTCCTCTCTCCCTTTTCCTTGCCTTGCCTCTTCCTCTGGCAGGGGCTTCAGGGCCTTCAGCAGCAGGGCTTTGAGGGCCTTGGGGCTGGTCCATCACAGCAGCAGCAGCAGGAGAAGCACCACCAGCAGCAGGGGAAGCACCACCAGCAGCAGCAGGAGAAGCACCACCAGCAGCAGCAGCACCAGCAGCAGCAGAAGCTCTAGCAGCTTCAGAGTTAGTGCTACGGAGTGGGATGGTGGTTCTGTCCTTCTTGCCAGGGCTGGCAGGAGTAGGCACAGGCTTCCTCTTCTTCCCCATGGTGTTCTCTCAAGAAGTCTCAGGCAGCAGGTCTTCTCTCTGAATGGTGACTGCTTGTGAGCTGCATCCTTTTATATCCGTGGAGCTTAGGCAATTCATCCTCCCCGCATGCACAGTGAACGGTTTGCATCTGCTACGCATCTGCTTTGCATCCGCCAGGCATCATCTATGCATACTATAGTCATCTGTAATGCATCCACGTCAACCGGTACAAATCCGCTTCTTCTGCTACGCGTCCGCTTTGCTATTCTCCCCGGGAAGCCCTGCGGATGTGTCATCCTCTTCCATCTGCTTTCATCCGCTAGGCTTCCTACGAACATCTGCTTTACATCACCACTACATCCTCCCCATGTCCGTTCCTTTCTGTTGTTTTCTGTTCTGTTTATGCAAATTTGGGGCACTTTTGAGAGCGGATAACAATGGATGGAGCCACCCCTGAAATTTTGCTTGTCCGCTGTGTCCTTTTTACATCCATTTTGCATCCATCGGCCAATGTTACCTTGCCTTTATATCCTTTCCTTGTATCTCCATTTCTTGTTTCTGTCTTTTACAATTTCTTTTTCTTGCTTTCTTCCCCCTCTTCTTCTCCCCCCCCCTTTTTACCTCCTCGTCTCTCTACTTCTAACTCTCTCATCTGTAATCCCTTCTTCTGTTGCTTTCTAATATTATATTTATCTTTCAAATTGTCCTTCTTTTTGGTTGTTTTTTCTTGTCTTAAACCTTTCACTCTCTTTCCCCCCTTTTCTTTTTTCCCCCCACTTAAAATTATTTGATCATGAAAGATGACTTCTTCTCTGTCCCAGTCTTCTTGTTCTGCAAGTATCATGAGGTGCTCCATTCAAAATCCAAGAAAGAAAGACTTAGACTCTTTAGGTTAGAGAAAAGTTATTTTTTACTGAAAATGAAGTGGTGGCAACCAAAGAATTCTGAATCTGAGAAATTAAGTGCATAAATCACATATACAAAGTGATGGAAGTGTTCCCACCCCCAATAGTTCAGATGAAACTTCCAATTAGAAATTGTGAATATGATCATGTGGGCATCTTCAGGTGATGATGAGGCCTCTGTCCGTTGACCTTGGCATACTTTGATAATGGGTTGCAGTTGCGCAGAGAAAAGAAAGCTAAGCGAGAAATAGAAACTTAACTCTGATGTATGCTCCCCCCCTCTTTTACACAACAGAAAAATGTAACACCTCCAGCACACTTCCCAGACTCATCCCCTCCTCCCCCCCATTTCTTATGACAGCCGAAAGATGCAAAGCAATAGTAGAAGATCTTGAAGGCTGACATTCGGCCCTCCTAGTTAAAGAAAACTGTCAGTCCTAGAATAGAGAGAGGAGAAAAATATAAAGACAATAATTAATCATTTAGACAATTACAAATGAATACCCTCCTAGGGCTTATCAGGATACTTGGAACGAAATGCATTGATCAACTTAGGGGCTTTAACATCATTTTCGTTAACCCATTTGGCTTGTGAAGAAGGGAAATGTTTCCAGGCTACAAGATACTGGAGCCGACCCCTCCATTTGCAAGAGTCCAGAATTTCTTTAATTTCAAAATGTTGTTCACCCTCAATCAGTATTGGTGTGGGAGGGTCAGCCTGGATGGGTCTTAAATCAGAAATACATTCAAGTTTTAACAAACTAACATGGAAAACCGGATGAATTCGTCGAAGAGTTTTCGGTAAGTTTAGCTCGACTGTTACAGGGTTTATAATCCGGTCAATTGTGCAAGGACCGACATATTTGGGACCAAGCTTCTTCGACTTTTGAGTGGTTTGCAGGTATCTGGTGGACAGGAAAACTTTGTCACCTACTTTATATTATTTCTGTGGAGATCTTTTCTTCTCTGCAAATTTCTTATGAGCTTGATGGGCCTCATCTAATGCTTTACGTGTTCCTGGCCAGTTAAGTTGGAGTTGAGTTATCCATTCATCCAATGAATGGATGTTAGGCCTTTCATGAGGAAGTTCAGGTATGGGTACAAAATCTTGTCCCGAAGCTACTTTAAATGGAGTAAATCCAGTACTACTATGTATGGAGTTGTTCTTTGCCACTTCAGCAAATGGTAGTAGGTCGGACCAGTTATCTTGTTGGTAATATATATAACATCTAAGATACTGTTCTAACACTGTGTTAGTCCTCTCACAGGCCCCATTGGTTTGGGGGTGGTGGGTGGAGCTTAAGCCTTGGGTGGAGCCTATCAACTTCAGGAACTCTTTCCAAAATTTTGAGGTAAATTGGACCCCTCTGTCAGAGATTATGCATTCCGGAATGCCATGTAACCTATAGATATGTGAAATAAACAGTTTAGCCAATGTCTTTGCAGATGGAATCTTCGAAAAAGGGATGCAATGTACTTGTTTGGAAAACAAATCGGTTACCACCCAAATAACCATGTTTCCACTACTTTCGGGTAATTCTACTATAAAGTCCATAGCGATTTCCTTCCAGAGGTCTGTTGGTCTAGCCACATTTTGTAACAACTCTGCTGGCTTATCAGGAGGTTTCTTTGCTGAAGCACAAATTGGACAGCTAGCTACATAAGCTTCAATGTCCTTCTTTAAAGTAGGCCACCAGAATTGCTGCTTAACCAGATGTAAGGTTTTCACAAATCCAAAGTGACCTGCTGCTTTAGAATCATGAGCTTGTTGTAGTATTTGGGCCTTTGTTTGGACTTACCAGGAAGTCGCTCTCTTCAGGGGTAGTCAGGGTTTCTGACTCCTCTCCCGCTGGAGGGGCGACCTCTTCCACCTCTTTTGTCTTTAGCGCTGCTTCGTGAGGCTTCGCTGAGGATTTTTCAGGTTTCTTCCCTCCTTTGGGTGCCCTCTTTGGTTCCAGTTTGACCCTGCAGTTCACAGCCTGGTGACCTTCCTTCCCACATCGGAAACAGGCAGAGGGGTTGGGTCTTGCCACCGCTCCTCCCCTCTGAGGTTTGGGGACTTCTTGAGGACATGGGGGGGAAGGCTTGCTCCACCTGGAACCTCCCCGCCATCTGCTTCGGGTTAAATCAATTTCCAGCAGATGGAAGTGGATGGGAGTGGATGGCGCATCCGCAGGGCTTCAGGGGGGCTCAGCAAAGTGGACACGGAATGGATACAGCGGATGCACAGTGGACGCCGAGCAGATGAAGCAGATGCACAGCGGAAGCCTAGCGGATGTACAGCGGAAGCCGAACGGATGCCTGGCGTTAATTGCGAATGCGGGGGGGATGTATTGCATAAGCCACGTGGATATAAAGGGAAGCAGCTCGCATGTGGCCAGCATTCCGAGGAAAGACCTGCTGCTGGACACTTTGAGTTCCTTGCCTGCCCTGCCTGCATGCCTGCCTGCCAGCCTTGCTGCCAGCCTGCCTTCCAGCCAGCCTTGCTGCCTGCTTGCCTGCCTGCCTTCCTGCCAGGCTTCCTGCCAGGCTTCCTGCCAGGTTTCTTGCCAGCCTACCTGCCAAGCTTCCTGCCAGCCTTGGTGCTTGCCTGCCAGCCTTCGTGCCTGGTTTCCTGCCAGTCTTCCTTCCAGCCTTGGTTCCTGCCAGCCTCCCTTCCAGCCAGCAACCCCACAACCATGGGGAGGAAGCGAAAGCCTCAGCAACCTGCCGCCATCCCTGGCAAGAGGGACAGGGCCAACCTCCCGCCCCCTGCCCCTGACTCTGTTTCTGCTGGGGCTTCTGCTGAAGCTGCTCATGGCAGTGGCGCTTCTGCCGGTGCTGGGGATTCTGCTGGGGCTTACTCTGTTGAAGCTGCTCATGGTCCTGCTGGTCCTGCTCATCCTGCTCGTGCTCCTGGACTTGCTCGTCCTGCTCTTGCTCCTGTTCCTTCTCGTCCTACTCGTCCTGCTCATGCTCCTGGACTTGCTGATGCTGCTGTTGCTTACTCTGCTGCTGCTAATCCTGGTCCTGCTGCTGCTGCTGCTGCTGCTGATCCTACTGGTGCTGCCGCTGCTGCTGCTGCTGCTGATGATGATCTTGCTGCTGCTGCTGCTGCTGCTGATGATGATGATGATGATTATGATCCTGGTGGTAAGGATGATGATGATGATTATGATGATGATGATGATCCTGCTGGTGCTTCTGCTGGTGGTGGTATGGAAGAGCAGCTCCTACCACCTGGGAGCCCCTCTGATAAGGGCCCATCTGGTCCTGCCAAAGGGAGGAACAGGCGTATGCGGGGATGGGAGAGGAGACAATACTCCATTGAGGAGGCGCACGAGGATGAGGTGCTGAAGTGGCTGAGAGAGAATGACTATCTGTGACGGAAGGGACACCGGCTCTTGGGACACCAAGAGGAAGCAGGCTGCTTGGAGAGAGAGGGCGGAGAGTATGGGTTATGCTTCGGAGGTGCTCCTCGGCTGATGGAAGCACATGCACACCTGGTACGGGAAGCTGCACCTGAAGAAATCTCGCCAGCCACTGTGAAGCTGACAGACAGAGAGACTTATGTCATGGCCAGGTGCAGCTTCCTGGAGGGTGAGATCCGCCACTGAGGAGCACCAGGAACCCCTCTCACTACCCTCTCTCTCCGGCAGCCTACTGAGAACCAGTCCTCTTCTGGCCGAGAGTCAGTCCCTGTCTCCAGGCAGGTTTCTGTGGAGTGTGCCACGGCGGAGAACCCGCAGACAGGTGTGGTAAACATGGTGGAGTGCGTGGAGGACTCCCTGGTGCGGTGGAGAAAGGAGACATCGAGTCCACCACAGTCCCAGCTGCATCCACCCCCCTGCCAGCTCCACCTCCACAGAAAGGCAGAGAGCCGGACTGCAGGAAGGGCAGAGCCACACTGTCTTGCTGGAGATCAGGGACACCATCCGCACCAGCATAGATCTCCTCTCTCAGCTGGTCCACACCAACTCCTCCTCCTCCAACTGCAAGTCCTTTCTCACCTATGTCAACCAGACCCTCAAGGACATGGCGGATCCACAATACTAGGTGGTGAAGGACCGGATCAACGAGCTGCTTCACAACCCTCCATACCCAGAGGAGCCTGCTCCCACCCAGTCCAGGTCTGCTCCTCCACCGGAGGTGATATCCCTCCCATTCCAAGGCTTCCCACAGGCCCTCACCTACCAGGGCTATGGCTACCAGGAGGTCCAGCAGCACAGGTAGCAGCCCTTCCCACTCCAGGCAAAGAGTCATCGGGCGACACCGTTGCCCCCGGTCCCACTGATGCCACCAATGCCATCCATGACAATGATGCCACCGATGACAGCGATGCCACCCATGCCAATGATGCCACCCACGGAAGTCCTCATCCAGCTGCAGAGCAGACAGCCCCACTACACTACTCCTTCCTCCACCCCACAGCCTAGCTCGGCCTCAGTACATATGTCATCAATACTGGGACTGACACCCCATGGCATGGAGGAAGGACCTCTCAGCATCACGGGGCTGAGCCAGCTGTCCGAGTGCTTTCTCAACACACCATCCCCTGTTGTCCTCTTGAGGCCAGGCACTCCAGCACCACCCACCACCACAGCACCTGGAACTTTCACCCCTGAGACTGGGCACACCTCTGAGTGACATATAAGAGTGCCGGAGACCAGGTAGCTGGCTACCTGTGGACTTTATTTGGACACTTGACTTGGGTCATTTTTCTTTTACAGCTTGTTGTTCAATAAAGTTTATCTTTGATTCACACACTTGCTTCATTTTTTTTTTCAATAAAGTCTTGGTGTTAACTTTTAGAAATGGTTTAAGCCTTGAAATGCTTGTGGGATGGGTTAAGATAGCAGTGGGGTGGGTTAAGATAGCTGTGGGATAGATAAGCCTCCAGTGCAAGCATAGTAGGACTGTATGGTCCACCCTCCCAGGTGCCACACCTATGGCCCTTTATTATCAATAATAATGTAATCAATCATCCCCACATGTGAACACAAACACAACTCTTTATTGAATGCCCTGTTCATTGTAGGCCCACCCAACAGACATGGTCCAATCTCATCCATGTGATGAGACAGGCTGAAGGAAGCATCCATTAAGCATCTACCATCCTGTCTTGCCACTCCACCGCTCCAGCTGGGGAGTTGCACCAGTGTTTCAGGAGGTTGCGCTGCTTCTTCCCTTCACATGAGGCTCTGTTGGGGCTTTGCACATCCTGAGTGTCTATCAGGTTTCGCCCTTGCCTCCATTCCCCAGGCTCCATGTCCCCATTGCCTTGTTGGAGGTCCACAAGCCTGTTCTGCAAGACTGGGTAGCGGGTGCGCATGAGATTGTGCAGGATGCAGCAAGCTTCCATGATCCTCCTCACTGTCTCTGGGCAATGCTGCATCGTGGTGAGAAGTACCTGGAACCTGTTGGCCAGGATGCCAAAGGTGTTCTCCACCACCCGCCTTGCCCTGGACAGCCTGTAGTTGAAGATCCTCTCTTCACGGGTGAGGTATCTTGAAGTGTAGGGCTTCATGAGGTAGGTTTTGAGGTAGAAGGTGTCATCCCCCATGATGAACTAGGGCACATCTTGCATATTGTCGGGCAGGGGGTCTGGATCTGGGAAGCCCACGATGAGGTTGCCTTCCAGCCCCTACTTGAGGTGACTGATGTATACCTGGGCATCTGAAGATGACCCATAGCCTGAACCATCGATGTACATGAACTTGTAGTCAGCATCGACCATGGCGAAGAGGACGATGCTGAAGAAGCCCTTGTAGTTGAAATAAGTGGATCCCGACTTGGCTGGAGCTTTGCAGGCCACGTGCTTGCCATCTATGGCTCCAACGGTGTGGGGGAAGTTCCACCTCTGATACCACTGCTCTGCAACTTTCTTCCATCCTTCTTCAGTGGAGGGGTACTGGAGGAGCTCCTCCTTGTATTCTTCGATGATGACCTGAACCACTTCTTTGACCACAATGCTGATGGTGTTGGGTGGCACTCTCCAGCCGTACTGCATGCTCCTGTAGGTGGTCCCTGAGGCCAGGTGGCGCAGAGTAAGTGCCACCTTGAGCCCAGGTTCCAGGGTGGGCCAGAAGTTGGTGTTTGTCTTGGTCAACCTGGGTGTCAGCCGCTGCACAACTTCATCAAACATGGCTGGAGGCATCCTCATGAAGTTCTGGAACACCCGAGTGTCTTCGCTCCTGAGCTCCACCATCAGCTTGTTGTACAGTCCGTCCTCTGCTCTTCTGGTGAACCATCTTTGGACCCAGACTTTTTTTGGGTGCCTCCTTTCCTTCCCATAGTAGACTTTACAGAGCCTGTAGATGGTTTCGCACTGTTGCAGAAGGATGGCGGCTGCCGAAAGGACTGTGTTACGATCCATAGTGGACATGACTGGATGCTGTGGAAGAGGAAGAGTCAGATGAAGGCTGCAGAGGCCTGCTCAGCTTGGCTGCTGTTCTGAAAATGAGATGCAGGTGAGTTGCTCCCCCCTTTTATAGGCAGTATAGGTGTCCCTTTGCATCCTCTAGGCATCCTCTAGGCATCCTGTAGACATCGTTAATATCTGAGAAAGGTCCCCTCTGCAAACGTTTTTTCTGTTTTGAACACTTTGTTTCCACTTGGCATCTGTTCTACATCTGTTCTGCATCTGTTCTGCATCTGTTCTGCATCTGTTCCATGTCCGTTCCGGTTCCTCCCTGCGTCCGAGCGGATGCGAGTTGCACGGATGTGCAGCGGATGCCTAGCGGATATAGCAGATGCGTAACGGATGCAGAACAGATGCCTAGCGGATGCATAGCGGATGCAGAATGGACGAACTGGGTACATTTTCCGCGCAAAAGTTTTGGGCAGCCCAAAACTTTTGGAGCGGATGAAACGTCAATAAACGGATGCTGGACGGATAGAGAGGAAGCAAAACGGAGGCAGTGAGTACATCGCGTTTTCGAACGGATGGCAAGGTTTTTTGTCCGTTTTACATCCTCTTTGCATCCGTTGGTTCGGTGTGACATGGGCTTTAGCTGTTAGTATAAGGAAGGGAAGAAAAAAACTATTCCTTTCCCTTCTCTCTCTCCTTTGCAGCTTCAATATCTTCTTTGGGAAAATGTTGTTAAGTTTAAATTCCAGGGTACCTTATTTGTTGCTTTTACTGTTTGACCTGGTCAACCAATACTTTCTCTTCTTATCTTCCTCCTGCACATTCTTTCCCAGTCAAGTTCTTCTTTGTGGCGGCCATTTCTGACCACTGCTGCAACCGCCTTTGGGAAAGGGAGTAATGGCCAGCTGGGGAGGAGAGATGTGGCTCCCCTCAACCCTGCAGGCAATCTCTCCCCTCTTCCCCACCTCAACAGGGGTGGCTTAGCCCTGAAACCAGCCGGCTTGGGGCACTCCAGCGGCAAGCATGGATCGAAGCCTCAGAGGAATGAGGTTTCAGTCT
Organism: Laticauda colubrina; assembly: GCA_015471245.1. Classification (NCBI taxonomy): domain Eukaryota; kingdom Metazoa; phylum Chordata; class Lepidosauria; order Squamata; family Elapidae; genus Laticauda; species Laticauda colubrina. The sequence continues at coordinate 1,097,273 of BLBF01000050.1, forward strand.
GTCACCAAAGAAGCTCAAAACCGGAAGTCTATATTATTGTTGATCACAGAAGATGTATACTACTTTGGAAGGATAATGTTTAACAAAATATAACATTCATATATCCAGATTTTTATATTTTCATGTTACCTCATATTTCCAATCATCATAAAAAATAATGTCTTTAAAAATTAAGCACTTTCCATTTGAACAATGGACAATGTCTTCCTAAAATATAAAGTTTCTTTAATTTCCTATAACTTCATCTGGCATTCTAATTAACACAATGCACATACAAAATTGAATTTCTTACGTAAGTTCTTTAGGCATGGCTGGTGGAGGTTCCTTTATGAAATCTTTGGCACAGGAAAGGAAGATCCCATGAGAGGCGATATTGCCAATGATGAGATCTCCAGATTGATGATAGCTGTGAAGTGGGTATTGTGGATACTGAACATTACATTTTGCTGTGAGAGCTTCATATGCTGTGTATGGAAGCAGAGTTAGCAGGAACATTCCTCCTATGAACATCAATGGATGTTCAATAGAAAAATATTTTTCCTGCAGGTCTTTCTATGTGCAAAGAAGTCATTAGAATCTCTACTTATTCAGCAGCATGCAGAATGAAATATAATTACTATAATGCTAATATTAAATGGGTAGATAGTCTTCTGGCCAATCTAAAAATCCAAATGTTGAACACTTGAGGTCATAATGACAAATATCTCCATATGCCCATCCCTACCACTAATTTTAGGTTAGATTTATCCAATATTTCACTGACTATGTTACATTTTGGGAAGAAACTGCAATTTTATGTCAGCTAATTTAATTATAGATATTATGCTAATTGTAGGAATGGGAATTATTTCTTATACAGAACTGAAATTCCATGTAGAATATCTTTAGAAAATTAGATGGAGTTAGCAAAGATGGCTAAACTGATTAAAGAATTTTTGATTAAATAAAAAAAATACCTTCATTTCTACTTGGAAACTGCTTCTGGACTTTATGCTTGAGGTTGAAAAAAATGATACTTTGATTTTGAGTTTTACCAATTAGGTAGATTTATTGTTGTAAAAATTGCTAGTTTATATTATTATATAAAAAGTTGAGGTTAGTTGTTATTGCCTTATTCTATTGCACCAAAGGAGTCAGAAGTCAATGCCTTTTTTCCTTTTCCCATTTCCCCCACTATTCACTTCCCCTTTTCCTTCCCTAATTTCCCTACTATTTACTTTTGTATTCTCTTTGTATGCCATATTATAAACTAATAAAAATTGAATGTAAAAACAAATATTGTAATGACTGTAACAGGCTCTATGTAGGACAAACAGGTAAAAGACTATCAGAACACATCCATGAACGCTAACTGACAGTCAGAAAAAATGATGAAAATCTTTAATTTCACAACTTATAGATAGGTTTAACCATAGTTTTAATTGGTAAATGTGACTATTTTAGACCATGCCAAGTCCAAAATTGCCAAGGAATTTTTATAAGCATGGCACTCTGACAGATCAACCATCAATAGACACAGAGACATTGACAACATCTGTGCAAAACAGACTCACCCAGACCAAAAAGAAACAAAAAGTCTGAAGTATCTCTCTACTAGCAATCAGTACCCAGATCAGTATAGATTAACTCCAAGGTTAACATCAGACAACAATCAACTAAACCAGTGGTCACCAAAAGAAAAGAAAGGGGGGTTAAAAACAGAAGATTCTAAAAAGTAACTAAAAAGGGGAATATCTGTAAAAGTAGGAAAGACAGGAAGAAACAGCAGAAAAGTGAAAGGGGGAAGGAAGATACAAAGAGGTAGAGGGACACAAATCAGAGGGAGAAAATATTTGGAAAAATAAAAGGGAGGTAATGAGGAAGAGAGGGAATGAGGAACAGAAACAGGAAAGAAAGAAATATGGGAATTGTAAAATTATTCAAAAATTGTTTATTTAGATTACATAGGAATAATGGTTAATGAATTAAGAAAGGGGATTCTGCACTGATATGAGGGGTAATAAGAATGTATTTATAATTACAAGTTATCTAGAAAATAGGAGAATATAGACCATTGAGAGGAGGGAAGGGCACTGATATTTTTTTAGTAGATGAATGTATGTTCTTATTTTTATTGCTACAAGATCAATGTTTATTATATATATTGAAATAATTGAAATGAATTGTGAGGATATTTTAAAATGAGATTAATATCAGTGACCAGGACTAGCTAAATGGATTAATTATTTCTTTTTGTTCTATTTTTGGCATTATAAATAAAACCCTGTGGAAGTAAAAGGGGAAAATAGATTGCAAAATCTGACTGAAAAGTACAACGTTATGTAGTTCTTTTTTTAGGGAATGATTATTACTATAACTAATTAAAATAAATGTTTATTGGGAATTAAGATGAGGGAATTAAGGTAAACCACCGAGGTGGCACTCCTAAATTAGTAAAAGGGAGGGGAAATTTATGTTCTATTTTGTGTGTAAAAGCTTGCATTAATCTAGAATTTATGGAAAGAATATATGATGCAATTGCAAAACTGACAGAGAAAGGAATTAAAAGGTAATAAGTATGAAGATATAGGAAATATTAGTGTTTTAAATGAGAAAAGAGTATCACGGAAAAGGTCACGCTTAAAAATGTTTAAGAAATATTTGAAATTAATTGAGAAAATGTTTAGAATGAAAGTAGTATTAGTGAACAGGATTAATTTGTTTTTCTTATGTAAAAGTTGGAGAATTAAGTTCAAAATGGATAAGATAGGAAGTTGAATGTAGAAAATGAATAGATAATTATTGTCATATTTGCATGTAAAAGTGGTTACCAGGAATTTTTTTTTTTAAAGTTTTATTGATTTTTAAGGACAAACAAAAACAAACAAAACATAAAAACATCCAGCTTTCTTCCACAAGTATACAAACAGTGTGTTGGTTGGTTTACAAATTTTTTGTGCATTGATTTCATAGTTTCAATTACAGCTACATTAAATAATGACTCATATTATCAGAAATTGAATATCCCAGTATTATTATCAATCAATCATTTGACTATAATTTTGTTCATTCATACTTTGCGAGATAGCTATACTTAGTTTATTTTATAACAATTCATATAGTCCTTCCAAATCTATCTTAAGAACATTTTATATATGTAATAATAATAATAATAATAATAATAATAATAATAATAATAATAATAATAATAATGAAATACATCTTTATATATTCATTATTTTCTATAATTCTACATATTCTATTACTATATTTTATTCTAACCATTGATAGAAAAGGTCCCAAATTTTGTAATATTGTTTATCCTCTTGTTCTCAATTTCAAATGTCAATCTACTCATTTCAGCACATTCCAGTATTTTCTTAATAATTTCCTCCTGCAATGGTATTTTCTCATTTTTCCAATTTTTAGCAAATATAATCATAGCTGCTGTTGATACGTTTACAATCAAATATTTTAAATCTTTGCTGTATGTATCAGGAAGAATTCCCAATAAAAATATCTCTGGTTTTAAATCTATATGCTTTTTAGTCATTTTTTCCAACCACGTGTGGATTTTAGTCCAGTATTTTTTTGCATCCGCAAAAGTCCACCACATATGGTAATATGAGCCAGGTATCTGATGACATTTCCAACATCTTTCGGATTTATTCTTGAGCATTCTTGCTATTCTTGTCGGGGGAAAATGCCACCTGTAAAACATCTTATACAGATTTTCTTTAAATGCTGTTGACATTGTCATTTTATAATTTTGAAACCACAATTTTTTGCCATTTCTCTAGATAAATCCCATATCCAAAATTCTTCCCCCAAGCAATCATAGTTTCTTTAGCTTGTTCTTCTTCTAGTTTAATTTCTAATAAATATCCATACAATTTTTTAATCACCTTTTCATCAGTACCTGTCAAAATCTTATCTAAACTGGTCAGTTTAAGTTCACCCTTTTCATTCAAAATTTCCCCAAATCTAACTGTTTGTTTCTTCTTATATGTTATAGCATTAGAAAATGCTTCAATAGTTGATAACCAGACTGGAATTTTCAAATAATATTGTCTTTTAATCTTCTCCCAATTTAACCACAGAGACTCCCGTACATGATGTCTTCTAAAATAACCCTGTATTTTAGTTCCTTTATACCATAAAAAGACATGCCACCCCAACAACAAATCATGTCCTTCTAGTATTTCTTAATGTTATCCATTCCTTAAGCCATGTCAAGTTTGTAGCTTGGTAGTACAACTCCCAATTAGGCAGACCAAATCCTCCTCTAATTCTAGCATCTTATAAGAGTTTTAACTTTATTCTCGCTTTTTTACCTTGCCATATATATTTCAACACAGTTTTGCTTAAATCTTCGAAGTAATCCTTTCCAAGCCTAATTGGTATTGTTTGAAACAAGTATATAATTCTGGGTAAAATATTCATTTTGGTTGTTGAAATTCTCCCTATTAGTGACAATTGTAGGTTTTCCCATTTCGTCAAGTCTAGTGCTATCTGTTGTTTAAGTTTAATGTAATTGTTCTCTTTTAATGTACTACATCTTGCTGTCAAAGGTATCCCCAAGTACTTAACCTGATTTGTCACTTGAATTTTCAATACATCTGCCAATTCTTCTTTTTGTTTTAGTTACATGTTCTTTGTCAAAATCTTTGTTTTGTCTTTGTTTATTTTCAGGCCGGTCACTTGACATGTACCTCTATCTTTTCCAATAGTTTTGGTGCTGTTTCTAGAGGGTCTTTTAAAATAAAAGCCAAGTCATCTGCAAAAGCTTGCAATTTAAATTCTTCCTTTTTAATTTTCATTCCTTTTATTCTCTTTTCATCTTTAATGTTTCTATTTAACTCTTCTAGAGTTAATATGAATAGCAAAAGTGATAGTGGGCAACCTTGTCTTGTACCTTTTCTTATATTAATAGAGTCTATTAATTCTCTCTCTGTCATTATCTTTGCCGTTTGCTTATAATATATGGCTTGTATTGCTTGAATAAATTTTCTGGCAAAGCCCATCTGTTCTAATAATAATACCATGAATCTCCAGTTCAAATAATCAAATGCCTTTTGTGCATCTAAAAATATCAAAGCCATTTGTTTTTCGGGGTGAGCCTCATATTATTCCAAAGTGACCAATATTACTCTCATGTTGTCCTTAATTTGTCTCTTTGGCAGAAATCTATTTTGGTCAGAATGAATAAAATTATTGAAATATTTTTTGAGTCTCTCTGCCAATATTGAAGCAAAGATTTTATAATCTGCATTTAATAAAGAAATGGGTCTTTAATTCTTAATTTGTAATGGATCAGTCTCTTCTTTTGGAATAAGAGTAATATAGTCTTCTGACCATGTTTTAGGTATCTTCTTCTTTAGCATAACTTCATTCATGACTTCTAGCAATGATTCTTGTCATGTTTTACAGAATTCTGCCGGAAATCCATCTGGGCCTGGTGCCTTCCCATTATTTTGTTTCTTAAGCCCCTGTCACACTGCACCAACGGATGGAAAGAGGATGTAAAATGGAGAAAAACACTTGCCATCCATTGGATAACGCGATGCTTCCGTTTTGTACTCACTGCATACATTTTGCTTCCTCTTTATCTGTCCAGCATCCGTCTATTGACGTTTCATCCGCTCAGAGGGTTTTGAGCTGCTCAAAACTTTTGCGCGAAAAATGTATCCAATGCGTCCATTCTGCAACCACTAGGCATCCGCTAGGCATCCATTCTGCATCCGTTACGCATCCGCTATATCCACCAGGCATCCACTATGCATCCGCGCAACTCGATCCGCTCCAGCAGTAAACGGACGCAGGAAGGAAGCGGAACAGACGCGGAATGGATGAAAGTGGATGCAGCTCACAAAGAAAGCATTTAAAATGGAAAAAACATTCACAGAGGGGACCTATCTTGGATATTAAGGATGTCTAGAGGATGCCTAGAGGTTACAAAGGGACACATAGTGGAAAACCTATACTGCCTATAAAAAGGGGGAGCAACTAATCTGGATCTCACTTTCAGACCAGCAGACCAGCTGTGCAGACCTCTGCAGCCTTCATCTGACTCTTCCTCTTCCAGAGCATCCAGTCATGTCCACCATGGATCATAACAAAGTCCTTTTGGCAGCCACCATCGTTCTGCAACAGTGCAAAGCCATCTACAGGCCTTGTGAACTCTACTACGGGAAGAAAAAGACGTGGCCAAGAAGCATCTGGGTCCAAAGATGGATCAGGAGAAGAGCAGAGTATGGACTGTACAACAAGCTGATGGTGGAGCTCAGGAGCGAAGACACTCGGGCATTCCAGAACTTCATGAGGATGCCTCCAGCCATGTTTGATGAAGTTGTGGAGCGGCTGGGACCCAGGTTGACCAAGCAGAGCACCAACTTCTGGCCCAGCCTGGACCCTGGGCTCAAGGTGGCACTGACACTGCGCCACCTGGCCTCAGGGACACCTACAGGAGCATGCAGTATGCCTGGAGGGTGCCACACAACACCATCAGCATTGTGGTCAGAGAAGTGGTGCAGGCCATCATCGAAGAATACAAGGAGGAGCTCCTCCAGTGCCCCTCCACTGAAGAAGGATGGAAGAAAGTTGCAGAGCAGTGGTATCAGAGGTGGAACTTCCCCCACACCGTTGGAGCCATAGATGGCAAGCATGTGGCCTGCAAAGCTCCAGCCAAGTCGGGGTCCACTTATTTCAACTACAAGGGCTTCTTCAGCATCATCCTCTTCAACATGGTCGATGCTGACTACAAGTTCATGTACATCGATGTTTCAGGCAACGGGTCAGCTTCAGATGCCCAGGTATACAATGCCAGTGACCTCAAGTAGGGGCTGGAATGCAATCTCATCATGGGCTTCCCAGATCCAGACCCCCTACCCAACGACACGCAAGATGTGCCCTACTTCATCGTGGGGGATGACGCCTTCTCCCTCAGAACCTACCTCATGAAGCCGTACAATTCAAGATACCTCATTCGTGAAGAGAGGATCTTCAAATACAGGCTGTCCAGGGCAAGGCGTGTGGTGGAGAACACCTTTGGCATCCTGGCCAACAGGTTCCAGGTACTTCTCACCACCATGCAGCATCACCCAGAGACCGTGAGGAGGATCGTGGAAGCTTGCTGCATCCTGCACAAATTCATGTGCACCCGCTACCCAGTGTTGCAGAACAGGCTTGTGGACATCCAACAAGGCAATGGGGACATGGAGCCTGAGGAATGGAGGCAAGGGTGAAACCTGATAGACACTCAGGATGTGCAAGGCCCCAACAGAGCCTCACATGAAGGGAAGAAGCAGCGCAACTTCCTGAAACACTGGTGCAATTCCCCAGCTGGAGTGGTGGAGTGGCAAGACAGGATGATAGATGCTTAATGGATCTTCTTTCAGCCTGTCTCATCACACTGATGAGATTTTGGCCATGTATGTTGGGTGGGCCTACAATGAACAGGGTGTTTAAGAAAGAGTTGTGTTTATGTTGACATGTGTGGATGATTATTACATTATTATTGATAATAAAGGGCCATAGGTGTGGCATCTGGGAGGGTGGACCATACAGTCCCACTATGTTTGCACTGGAGGTTTATCTATCCCACAGCTATTACCCCTTCCAAAGGTATGCCTGCTCATTCCACAGGTATCCCTGCCCATCCCACTGCTATCTTAACCCATCCCACAGATATCCTACCCCATTCCACTGGTATCCCTGCCTATCCCACAGCTATTACCCATCCCAAAGGTATCCCTGCCCACCCCACTGCTATCTTAACCCATCCCACAACCATGCAAAGGCTTAAACCATTTCTAAAAGTTTCACCAGCAGGATCATATTCATCATCATCAGCAGTAGCAGCAGCAGCAACACCAGCAGGATCATCACCATCAGCAGCAGCAGCAGGACCAGCAGGACCAGGATCATCATCAGCAGAGTAAGCACCAGCAGCGCCAGCAAGACCAGGAGCACGAGCAGGACCTGGAGCACGAGCAGGACGAGCAAGTCCAGGAGAACGAGTAGTACGAGCAGGACCACAGGACGAGGAGCAGCTTCAGCAGGGTATGCACCAGCAGAAGCACCACCGCCAGGAGCAGCCTCAGCAGAGTAAGCACGAGCAGAAGCACCACCACCAGGAGCAGCCTCAGCAGAGTAAGCACGAGCAGAAGCACCACCACCAGAAGCATCATCATCAGCTCCTCCAGAAGCAGAAGCAGCACAAGCCCCAGCACAAGCCCCAGCAGAAGCAGAGTCAGGGACAGGGGGCGAGAGGGTGGCCCTGTCCCTCTTGCCAGGGATGGCGGCATGTTGCTGCTTTCTCTTCTTCCCCATGGTTGTGGGGTTGCTGGCTGGCAGGGAGGCTGGCAGGGAGGCTGGCAGGCACCAAGGCTGGCAGGAAGACTGGCAGGAAGACTGGCAGGAAGGCTGTCAGGAAGGCTGTCAGGCAGGCAGGCACCAAGGCTGGCAGGCAGACTGGCTGGCAGGGAGGCTGGAAGGCAGGTTGGCAGCAAGTCTTGCAGGCAGGCAGACAGCAAGGCTGGCAGGGAGGCAGGCTGGCAGGAAGGCTGGCAGGAAGGCTTGCAGCAAGGCTTGCAGGCAGGCATGTAGGCTGGGCAGGCAAGGAATCGATGTATCTGGCAGCAGGTCTTTCCTCTGAATGGTGACCTGCTTGGGAGCTGCTTCCCTTTATATCCGCAGGGCTTATGCAATGCATCCCCCCCGCATGCGCAATTAACGCCAGGCATCCGCTAGGCTTCTGCTGTGCATCCGCTAGGCTTCCGCTCTGCATCCGCTCCATCCACTGTACATCCGCTCTGCATCCGCTTCATCCATTCTGCATCTGCTCTGTATCTGCTCTTTCCGTTCCGCATCCACTTTGCTGAGGCCCCCCGGAAGCCTAGCGGATATGCCATCCGCTCTCATCTGCTTCCATCTGCTGGGCTTCCGTTCCGCATCCGCTTTCCATCTGCTCTGCGTCCTCCCCGCGTCCGTTCCTTTCCGTGTTATCCGCTCTGGTTATGCAAATTTTTGTCCCTTTTGAGAGCAGATAACAATGGATGGAACATTTTTCTCATCCGTTGTGTCCTTTTTAGTAATGTTTTGCATCCCTTGGGCAGTGTGACAGGGCCTTTAAGTGCTTCAGTTAACTCCATCATGATTATGTTGCTTTCTGACATTTTTTCATTGTTTTTAGGTATCTTAGGTAGATTAGCATTCTGTAAATACTGTTTAATTCTTTCCTCATCAATATTCTCTTGCTCATATTATTTCCCATAAAAGTCTCGAATGATTTCCTTCTTCTCTTTATTGCTATGACAAATCTGACCTTGATCATCTGTTAACTGCGCTATTTTCCTTGATTCTTTTTCCTTTCTCAATTTGTATGCTAACCATCTTTCTGGTTTGTTTGCATCCTCAAAATAATTCTGTTTAGCACTTCTGATTTTCTGTGCTAATTCTTCTTTCTCTATTAAACTCATTTTATGTTTAATTGTATACAGTTTTAGCTTAATGTCTTTTTTCTATGATGTTTTCTGTAGTTCTTTTTCGAGTCTTTTATATTCATCTTCTAAAGCTTCCATGGCTTGCCTTTTCCTAATGATCCTTTTCCTTGTGTAGTCTATTATCAAGCCTCTAGCATATGCCTTCATTGTGTCCCATACGTTCTGGAAGAAGTATCTTCTTTTTTATTTTCTCGAAAGAAAAAATCCAATTCTTTCTCCATTCGCTGTATGAAATCCTTCTCCTTTTGAATAGTATTATTTAACGTCCATCTCGATCTTCTTTTTTGTTCTTTCTATTTAATTGTCATTGGATTATGGTCTGCCGAAGTTCTTGTTTCGATATTTGTTTTTTGAATATTAGATATTAATTTTGTTGAAGTCCAAATCATAACTATTCTGGACCATGTTAAATGTCTATTTGAGTAAAAAGTGTATTGTTTGGTTTTAACATTTCTTTCTCTCCATATATTTTTTAAATTTATTTCATTTATCATTTTAAAAATGGATTTGGGGAGAGTCTTCCTATTTTGCTTTGGTGTTGTTGTTGTTATATAGTCCAGTTTATTGTCCACAATTCCATTGAAATCTCCCATCATAACTATATTGACATAGTCCAGTTCAATTATTTTCATGTGTAATTTTTTATAAAATTCTTCTTGTTTATCATTTGGAGCATAAATTGCAATCAAGAGTATTTTCATATTATTATCCATTATTTCCACCATTAATACTCTTCTGTCTTCATCAGTATAAATCAATTTTGCTGAAATGATCTTTTGATATGTAAAACTACTCCTCTTTTCTTACATTGAGTCAAAGAAGTAAATATTTTCCTTAATTTTGGCTGTATCAAGAATTGTTCATATTGTTTTTTAATATGTACTTCTTGTAGACAAATTATAGCAAATTTTAGTCTCTCTAATCTGTGAAAAATTTTCCTTCTTTTAACAGCTGAATTAAGTCCATTTATATTCATTGTAATAAGTTTTTCCACTTCATAATTATGCCTTATAATTAGGTTTGGCAGCTCTCGTAGATCTTGGTTCACGTTCTTTAGTCTCCAACAATTCACCTACTGCGCCTTCTTCTTTTTCAGTCTCCATCTGGCCATCTTGGTATTCAATTAGTGAAACCTCTTTTTCTGCCTCTTCTCTCCTTCCAAAAACATTCTGCATAGAATAATTCTGCTTTCTCAATTGAATCAATTCTGTTCTTGCCATGTAAACATTAACCCTTCTGGGATTAGCCATCTATAATTCACCTCTTTTTTCAATAGCATTTTAGTCAAAAATCGATATTGTCTTCTCATCTCTCTCACTCTTCTAGGTATTTGCTTTAAAACCACTATCTTTTTGTCTTTGTATTTCAATGTTTTCTCTCTTACCACTTGTAATATTTGTGTTTTAGTGGTTTTTTTTGTAAATCTGATATGAACTTCTCTTGGTAGGTTATTTCTCATCGCATATCTTGTAAAAACTCGGTATACCTCATCTACTCCATCCATCATCTTCTCTTCTGTTATTTCCAAAGCTTCAGCCAATATTTCTATCATTATCTCAGCTAAATTTTGTCCTTTTTTATTTTGTACACTGAATTATTTTGTACACTGAAAGGAGCTTTTTTTCCCTTTGTTTTGGAAAAATTGAATAAAATTTGTTTTTTTAAAAAAGGATTGGGATTGAGCAGGCATTACTTGGAGCAGATTTTATAAGGAAGCCCCAAAGTGGGGGCTCATTGGCATTGATCCACTAACTGGCCAATCTTCCCATCTCCCTCTCCACGGGCAGAGATGGCCATCCTCCTTCAAGAGAAAGCAGCCTCACTGGTCACTGCCCCATAACTGCCAAGCACCAAACAGGGGAAAGACAAGCAGTCAAGCAGTGGCAATAGCAGGGAAGGCAGCCACCTCCCGAGTCCCCAGTAGTACTCTGACAGGCAAAAACAGGATGTGCAGAAGCACCCCGGGATCTCAATGCATCCTGTTTTTTGTCTCCCCACCCCTCGAAGCTTTCTGCAAGCCAAAAATGAAGTATGTGAAGGCCTCCCAGGGCCCCCATGTATCCTGTTTTTTGGGTCCCCATTCCCTCAAAATTGGGCCATTTTTGTTCTCCCCTCTGCCTCCATTACCTCTCTGCCATCCAAAAACAGGCCCATCTTTGGCATCCTGGGGCCTCTGCATGCCCCATTTTTTTTTTTGTGTCCCCTGTCTCCAGTAGCTCTCTGCCTTACCTTCCAGTTCCAACTTGCATAGATGAGTCCTGCACTCAGCCAAAGGATGGGGGTCAGCGGGTGAGTGAGGTGATATGGGTGAGGAAGCTTCATGGTCCCACATGGACTGAATAATGGCTTTGGTGGGTCATATCCAGCCTACAGCCTCTAGTTTGAGAACCCCTGCACTAGAATATAAACTGACTGCAAATTAATACTCCTTACTAGGGCTGATGATGTTACCTACTTTGAGTAAGGAAACAACTCCCCATATCAACTCTAGGCTACAACTATTCTCCTTTGTTAGTTCATTTAACTGCACTGAAAAGAAACAGTTTTTTCCCTTTACCCTACACTTTTCCCTTTATTTTATTTCCTTTCCCCAATTTTTCACTATTTTCAGGTTCATTGTGTTATAAACTCTACTTATTGTATAATTACAATAAAATTATATTATAAAAAGAAAATCAAGACACAAAATAACAGTTTATTGAGCTCTCAGTTGTGCAAATATACATACTTTTTCTGGCAAATGAGCAGATGCCATATGGTCTATCAACTCTTCCAATGTTGCCAATAAGGTAGGTATTTGTTAAGATTTTCCAGAATGTCAGTATGTCCACATATTGAGGAATGTGTATAAAAAATCCAATTATTCTTCCAGCATACTTTCCAATGTGAAGTAGATGAAAAACCATCTTGCATGACCTATCCACAATTGCACAAGTAAAACAAGGTTCCTATGTAAAATAGACTTGACTTATAGTCATGACACAGCAGAAAAAGCATCACTTCGGCCTTCCAGAAAAGAATACTTGAATCAATCTACACTCAAATAATATAGTGTTCCCTGAAAATCACTCATGTTTACCTAATTGCATGGTCTTGGTGAAGGTCTGAAGATCTTAGGGATATAAGTGATTGTTTTGCCATCTTTCAACCGTCCATTTTCTTTCAATATTCATGATTTTAAAAAGTGTTCAAGAAATCAAGAAAGTGTTTTAATTCTAAATTTCTTCACATTTGTATACAAAAAGTAAAGTATTTTTTTAAATAACATTTTAAATTAACTTCCTATGAATTTGGAAAATAATTATTTCCTTGTAAAATTTTAGCTGTCCAACAGTTATTCTGTTCAGGCAAAAATAATAACTATGTATTATTAGAATTTAAATGAGAATAACTCAAGATATCTGTGTTAATATTTATAAAACAAAACTCATTTAATTCCTATATAAAAATATAGCTTCAAAACAAAATTCATATGTTTAGAAATATACTGTATATAATGCATTCACATATAAGATCTATTTGACTCCACCTCCTTCTGGACTAGATAATGATAGTAATCCAAATATAGATACTTCTTGATTTCTAACTACAATTAGGACATTTTTGGAATGTTTCTTGCTAAGTGAAACAGCTGTGAATTGGGGACTTCCAGTGGTGACATTGTGATGGTGAGAGGCAAAGAAGAATGGGCTCCATTTTCTTGGCACTGAAAAGACCCCTGAGGGGTACACAGATCCCAGAGAGATCAATGACAGTGTGGGGAAACTTGAGGAGCAGAGTGGTGGAGGGTGACTGCCCCTGTGATAAAGAGATACTCTTTAATCTCAGTGCATAAGTGGCTGCCATCCCTGAATGGCAGCCCCAAAATCTTGACAGCCCGGTTGCAAGAAGGAAGCAAATTTAGAATAATTGACTGTGGCATTGACTAGACTTGATGGTGTGAAGATCAGTGCAACAACCAGGGATTGCTTTAAAAGAAGGTTCATAATTTACGAAGGATGAGAGAGACAGGAGAAAGCCGATGGGAGCTCCAAAAAAGGTGGAAAACAGGCAGTGGAGTGAGCAGTAATGGGGAGTGGAGGAGTTGCTCGAGTCAGTGAATTTCATGATCAGTACAAGCAAAGAATCAGAAAAAAATATTAGAGACCTTTAAAAGATTTCTAGAGTCAAAAGAAGATTTTGTTGCAATAACATTAGCTGTTAGGCCACTTATACTTGACTGTGATAGTGACAGAGAAAAATGGAAGAGGAAGCAGCTGAAGTAACAAAGATGATCAGAGTCGACTGAGGAGACCAGCGATTACTTAGCAATTTTGTTTTTGAGAAAAGAGAACTGAACTGAGGAAAGCAATTTTAAGAGATGAAAGTATCCATGAAACTGATGAAATGATTGTATATTTCTGATTGATTGAAGCTTGATTAATGAAATAAGTTTCTACTTACATAACTTTTCAAATTTACTTATAAATATATTTATAAAACTCAGGGATTTATAAAATTAGTAATTTAGGACTAGAAATTTAGAGGGTAACTATCTATATCAATTCATACTATATTCATACATAGGCTCTCTTTTCGGTGGTGTCTTAATTCCCTCCCCCCCTTGCATCTTTGGGCAGGCAGGTGGTGATGGCTTGGATGTTGACCTCGGCATTGGTGGGGCATTTCATATCGGGGTCAATGCAGGCAGCACCATTTCCGGGTGTGCAACAAAATACTTCCTAATGGCAAACCCCCCCCCCCATTCCCCACCATTTCTCATGTTTTAATATAGGCCTTAATTTGGGGGGAGGTGCTTAATTTCATTTCATGCCTATAAAACATGCTGGAACTTCCTATTGGGGGAGGCCATATTGTTGGAGAAACAGGGTATTTCATAAGCCTCTATTATAGTTAATAGTATTTGCATTATAGTATTAATAGTATTTGATTATAGTATTAATCAAAGATTACATTAAGTTAAGACTACATAGAGTTGGTAAGGATTTTATATATATACATAGCCTGATACATAAAAGTTCAATTATATAATATTGCCAAATTTTGTTGTTAAAAGTCCATTAGATTGAAAGAAGGAATATTGGAGAGTAATCAATTCTATAATAAGACATACTAGAAGAAAAACTCCAAAATGGTGAACAAATTAATAGGATTCCAGATAGATTTAAACATTATGTATTGTAAAGATCTCGTGAATGCTGATCTGGGAAACATATAATATTCTAGAAAAACAAAGTGAAATATTAAAAGAAATGACAAGCATCACTACAACAATGGTGAAGGCCAGAAAAAAACACCACTAATTCCATAAATTTCAACAGTGGCTGGTTCACCTATGATGCAAAAACACATCACAGGAATGCTCACAACAGAAAAGCAGAGTGTAGCCCCAAGTGTACCAAGTACACTAAATATATAAACCACACTACTAACAAGACAAGAATCAATTATTAAGCTTCAGGAAATGATGAAAAATCATAGTGAAATGAAAGCAGAAATAAATGAAGTAAAAGAAGAAATGGGGTAATTAAAAAGTGAAATGAAAACTGATATACATAAATTGGATGGAAAAGTTGGCTCGATTCAGCAGGCACTGGAAAAAAATGAACGTACAAGAAAAGAAGTTGAAAAACATACAGAACAAATGGAGAGAAAATTAGATCTGATCGATCAAAAAATGAAAATGATAAATAAAGAATTGGAGGACTCGCTTATCCACCTAGAGATGGATCATTCAACTTCATACCTTAGGTTCCAGAATGTAATGGAAATGAAGGAAGAAGACTTGGAATTAGTGATGCTTGAAATGATAGCGGAAACTCTATAATGGGACAAAAATGAAATATTGAATGAAATGGATGATGTCTATTGAACGAGCATGAATTATGCCAGATGGCATAAGTTACTAAAGGAGGTGCACATATGGTTCACAAGAAAAAAGGTTTGGGGTATATATACAAAATGACAAAGGATGAACCAATGGTGTACAAAGGAAAAGAGATCCAGATGTTAAAACAGGTTCCGGGGAGAGTGAGATAGCAAAGATGGGACTATTGATTTCTGGCCGCACAGCTTACTAAACAAAATATTCTGTTTCAGTGGTTAGTCCCAGAAGGGATGCTAGTGACTGGGAGGAAAAGAAATTTAAGATTGATTCCTTAGAGAAAGCCCAAATATTTTATGATCAGCTAGTAGGACTGGAGGACCAAAGCAGTAAAGAAGAACTTGAGTCGAATATTCAGGAAGAAGAACAACAACAAGGAACCAAAGAAGGAGACCAGGGGACAGAAGAGAAAGAACAACAAGAAGAAGGAAACCCGGAGGTGATAGTAAGAACCCAAAGAGACACAACAGCCAACAGACGACAAAGACTGAGATACAATTGAGAAGACGGGAGAAGAAATTGAACTATTATCGTTAAATATAAATGGATTAAATTTGGCAACAAAGAGAAAAAGAATATTGGCAAAATTAATTAAACAAAAGTTACATAGTATGTTTACAAGAAAGAATAGATGAAAAATATTTAAAATGCCCTAAATTAGGGAAACTATATACAGCGTCAGTGGACCCAAAGAAAGGAGTAGCCAGATATGTTAAGGAGCAAATAAAAACAAAGTTAATTTTCATGGATCCTAAAGGAAGAATCCTAATGATGGAAATGTGTATAAAAACCAGTACCTTTAGTAGTAATATATGCACTCAATGAAAATCAACAAGAATCTTATAAAAAATTACATGAGAAAACTATAGAAACAGAACAAAGAAACATATGTATCAATGTAATCGTAGTTTACAAAAAAGACTACAACAGCTAAAAGAAAATTAGAAAGAAAAGTTTACTGCCAAAAACATGCCTTAAAATGATAACAGTTTAATAGATATATGTAGACAACTGAATATAGATAAAAGACAATTCACCTTTTATTTTAATCCACACCTATCATGGTCCCATATTGATATGGCTTGAATGGATGGAGAAACAGAGAAAAAAGTGGAAGACATAGAAATAATACTGAATACTTGGGCAGACCACAACCCACTTAGAATAACTTGGAGAGGTTTAAAAAAAAACCAAGATGAAGATGAACCTTAAATAAACAAATGTTAAAAGATAAAGAATTTACCCTAAAATTTAGAGAAGTAGATATATTTTTTAATTAAAATACTAGACATCACTCATCATTAAAAAATCTTTGGGATACCATGAAGGTCTACATACATGGAATTATAATATTGTATACAGCTAAAAGAAACAAAGAGAGGTGGAAACAGCAAAATACCTTGCAAGAAGAAAACACCATAAAACACTAAATTTAAAGAAAAAATTGACTTTAACTGAACATAAACTTAATATATTAGAACAGGAAAAAATTATGAAAAACTTAAAAGCAGCCAAACAAATATTTTTGAGAAAACAAACAAACTGGGAAGATAGTTTGCCCAGAGACTAAAAAAAGAGAGGGGAAAAAAGAATAATACATCAATTACAAGATGAAAATGGAGAATACCAGCATACAATGGAAGAGAAGAAAAAGGTTGCATACCAATATTTTGAAGATTTGTATAAAAATGAGAAGGTAGAGGATGAGAAGATAAGAAAATACTTGAGAGAGGAAAGGAATCCATTAATAGAAGAATGAAGGGAAAGCCTATCTAAAGTGATAACTATGACAGAATTGAAACAAGCAATTAAGAATCAGAAGAAGAATAAAACCCCAGGGACTTCCGGGGGAGATATATAAAATAATGGAAGAACTGATAGAACCACAGATGTTAGATCTATACAATGAAGTCTTCACAGAAGCCAAAATCCCAGATTCATAGAGGATACATATATTTCGTTAATACTGAAGGAGGATACAGACAAAAGATTAATTCAGAACAAAAGACCAATATCATTATTGAATGCCTACAAAATATTTACAACTATAATAGCAAATAGGCTTAAAATATTACTTAATGAATATATCTATCCTGATCAAAATGGATTTTTGCTGTTAAGGCAAACTGGAAATAATACTAGGATTGTATTAGACATTATATATTATTTATATAATTATTACATATTATTTTTAATACATAAAATTATATATTGCAATGTCCTACCAGTCAATGAATACTTCAGCTTCAATCATAACAATATAAGAACACACAACAGATACAAACTCAAGGTAAACTGCACCAAACTTGATAGCAGGAAATACAATTTCAGCAACAGAGAGGTCAATGCCTGGAATGCTCTACCTGACTCTGTGGTTTCTTCCCCAAATCCCAAAAACTTTAACCTTAGTCTGTCTACGATTGATCTCACCCCTTTCCTAAGAGGTCTGTAGAGGGCATGTATAAGTGCACCAATGTGCCTACCATCCCTGTCCTACTGGTTTTTTTCTTATATGTATCCATTTCATGTATTCATAACTATGTTTATATTTATACCTGTTATCTTATAATCATTTGACAAATAAAATAAATAAATAAATAAAATAAATTTTGTAATATTATGAGGTGCATCCAGAGAACCAAGTGGCACTTGTCTTTCTGGATGCACAGAAGGCATTTGATAATTTAAATTGGAAATTTATGATTCAACAAATTCAAACTATGAAATTAGGAGTTAAATTCGAGAATATAATAAAAATGATTTACTCCACCCAAAAGGTGAACATTATACTAAATGGCAAAAATACCTAGAATTACAACATAAAGAAAGGAGCAAAGCAAGGCTGTCCTTTGTCATCTCTGCTTTTTATTTTGTTCCTATACGAATGAGACAGAATTCAGGAATAAAAGGAATTAAAGTCAGAAAGGAAGAATACAAATTACAAGCTTTTGCAAATGATCCGATATTTATTATTGAGGATCCCTTAGAGACAGGAAATGAGCTGATTAAAGAATTGAAAAGATATGGGGAAATATCTCACCTTAAAATTAATAGCTTAATTTAAAAAATTAAACTGTTGACTAAGAATTTGATGGAATTACAGAAAAAAGAATTGGAAAGAATAATGGGACTGCCAGTAATAAAGAAAATTAAATATTTAGGTGTCTGGCTGACTGCACAATGCAAAACAATAAAAAAGAATAACTACATGAAACTCCTACAGCAAACAAAAATAGATTTAGAACTATGGGCCACATTACAATTATCACTATTAGGAAGAATAGCGGCAATTAAAACAACTATTTTACCTAAATTTTTATACTTATTCAAAATGATCCCCATAAAATTAGAGAAATACTTTTTTCAATGAGATGAATAAGAATATGGCAAAATTTATATAGCTAGGGAAAAAACCTAGAATCAAAATTAAAGCATTGCAAGACAATAGAAGCAGAGATGGTTTAGGATTACCAAATTGGGAACTTTATTATAGAGCAGCAGTTTTAATATGGACTAAAGAATGGATTATTCTAAATAACAAATGAATATTAAGTTTAGAGGGCCATTAATTTTTGTGGGATATAGGAACCAAAAATATTTCCACAGACACTTGATCAGAGATTCATTAATATAAAACTGGATTAAAATTAAAAGGAAACACTATATGAAAATTCTGATTTGGCTGTCCACGATGGAAGCTATGATAATTCCCAATAATTTGGACTTATGTAAAATGACTAAATATAAAGATGTTTTAGATGAACAGGGAAAATTAAAATTGAATCAGTATTTGCAAAAACAAGGGATACATATTGACTGGTGGCCGTATCTTCAATTACAAGCAGACATAAAAAAGACATAGAAGATTATGGAATATATATGGAATTACAACAATTGGGAAAGATTTTAATAGGCCCCAATGAAAAAAAACATTAAAAAAATTTATAAATATTTATTAGAAGTAGAATTAAAAGAGGAAATTGTTAAGGGATGTATGATAGCTTTGACTCAAAATATAGAACATAACATAAATTTAACAGAATGGGAAAGTATATGGAACCAAGGTTATAAATTAACAAAATCCTCAACATACAAAGAAAATATTTATACAGATGGCATCTACCTCCAGCGAGACTGGCGAAAATACCCCAACATGAATCCGGCATACTGGAAATGTAGTAAGAAACAGGATATTTTCTATCATATGTGGTGGTCTTGTTCAGAAGCCCAAAAATATTGGCTCAAAATAAAACAATGGTTGCAAGAAATTCTTAAGGTACAAATAAGAGTTGGAACCTGAAATATTTCTGTTAGGAATACTCAAAAAGGAATATGAAAGAGAGAGGGGGGGGGAGAGGGAGAGGGAGAGGGAGAGGGAGAGGGAGAGGGAGGGAGAGAGAGAGAGAGAGAGAGAGAGAGAGAGAGAGAGAGAGAGATGCAGATGGTAGATGTAGATATTAAACATCTTAAACTGCCACCAGAATATCCTACGCAAAATGTTAGAAACACAAGTGTTTACCCCCTGATGAACTGATCATTCAAAAAATTATGACCTGTGCTGAAATGGACAAACTGACTCTAATGTCAAATGACAAGGACATACTATAAAATTTGGGGTATGTGGTATAATTGGATAAAATTAAGACAGATAGAAAATTAAGAAATTTAAGATAAACAATTTATTGAAAATTCTATATACTTGCATAATATTATATATGTTTATAAATGTGCACAAAAGATGGAAATGGATGAAATGGATATCACAGAATAGTTAATGTTAAGATTAAGTTTTTGTTTTGTTTTAAAAGATGTAAAAGACCAATAAAATTTATTTAAAAAGAAAAAAGAAACAGCCTTGAATTGAGTCATGCCCTATTTTACAATGTTTTGGCTGAATCATGTAGTCATCAAGTGGATACATCTATTCCAAATAGCTTTGCTTGCTGAAAGACAAATAGGAAGGGAACAAATGATACTTGGCTGTGACCAAATGCACAAATTTTGAACATCTGATCATGAGTATGCTGTGATAGTCCTAAATGTTGTAAATATATTGAATGGTTGGTAAATAAATGGTCATAAATGGAAAACCACCTGTAATGTAATCTCTGTGCTATATAAATTGTAGTAAAATGTTTTCTGTGGATTTGATTGTCATCATTATTGTTACCCAAAACTTTAATAACTTTATTAAAGTTATTAATAATAATTTTATATGATTAATTCAAAATTGAGGAAAGGGAAAGATGACTTGAAGATACATGCTGGTTACTTTTCCAGGCATCTTCAAAATGAAGATGTTCCAAATGAAATATACTCCTTTAACAATTTCATCAATATAAATGCTTGGAAAAATATTCAGCACAATTTCTACAGTAAAGCACACATAAACATGGAAGTCCACTTGCAATATAGATTACCACCACATTCTAGGGCACATTCACTACTTCCTCTGTCTTCTTAGCTGTCTGTTGTTCAAATCTGGTCTCAGAACAATAATGTAGCATTTGGGGAAAAAGATGCAAATCAGAAGCCCAGCACTTGATGCTAACATTGAGAAGATCTCCACAGCCACCATGTATTTCCCCTTGGTGCCCAGGTAGGTTGGAATGAAGGAAATCCAAACACTTCAGAAGACCAACATGCTGAAAGTGATGAACCTGGCTTCATTAAAAGTGTCTGGTAAATTTCTGGCAAAGAAAGCCACTATGAAGCTGATCATGGCTAAGAAGCCCATATAACACTTTGCACAGTAAAACATAATAATGGAACCTTCTTTACATTGTAGGACAATGTTTTCAGTCTCTGAATACAGGTCAGAATTGGGAATAGGAGGAGAGATGGACAACCATACAGTGCAAATCCCTACCTGAATTAAAAAGCCAGATAAAACAAAAGTGTAGCCCAGTTTTTTCCCCACCCATTTTTTTATCCCACTTCCTGGCTTTGTTGCTATGAAAGCCAGGACCACAGTCACAGTTTTGGCCAGCACACAGGAAATAGCCACAGAGAAGATGATGCTGAAAGTAGTTTGTCGGAGAATACATGCCATCTTGTTTGGCTGACCAATGAATAGTAATGCACAAAGGAAGCAGAGCAGGAGACTGATCAGGAGCATGTAGGTAAGATTCTGGTTGCTGGCCTTGACAATGGGAGAGTTGTGATGTATTAGAAATATCCTTAGTATGAGAATTGTGATTGTGGAACAGAGAAGAGAAAAACCGGCTAAACTGATCCCCAAAGGTTCTTCATAAGACAAAAAACTTATATCCTTGGGAATACATGAATCCTGGTTTTTGTTGGGATATTTTTCTTTTGTGCAACTATAGCAGTGATTCATATCTGTAATTGAAAAGATCTTATCTAAGTCTCAGTGAATGGAAAACCTTAGGAGTATACATATGAATACATAGGAAATTGAAAATAATAACTTTATAGAAAGGACTAGATATAATATGTACTGAAGAAAATTTCACACATCATAGAAAATGTTCATTTAACTGTGGATATGCAAATATCTATTGGAAATCTACATGCTACTAAAATTCTCATATTTAAAACCTTTAACTGGTTTACATTTAAACAATGTATCAGACAAAAAGTTTGGAACCAATGTACCTCAAATTGGCTATCTTACAGAATGCTTACAAAATCCAAGACCCATGCCTCCAAGACCTTTGGGGAAGTTATGGCTGTTTCACTGCCAGGCTATTGCTTCAAGCTGTTGCTGTGGTCATGTGATTCTCATTTTAATGGTCTTTGACAGTTTCCCAATTATAATCAGAATCCCTCCCTCCCTAGCAGCTGCTACTTATCTGCCTGTTGGGAAAGGAAAGAAAGGGATGGGAAGAACAATTAGGAAGGAAGGAGGGGAAGGAAGAATAGGGAGGGGAAAATTCTCATATACTTCTGCTAGCCCACACATCTCTCCATTTGCCTTTGCAGAACTGTGCCCCCTATGCACTTTCCCCAACCCATTCAACACCTATTGCAGAACCTCATTCACCCTTCTCTACCTGTACCAACTCCACTTGTCTATCCATGATTTTCACTGCCCCTCTCATGTACTCCCAACTTCTGTCATGTATCTTTCCCTACCAATATCAAACCCTTCTTCCAAGTAAAATATCTGATTTATATGGAATTTCTCACACACCACCAAATATATTTCACAACCCACTCCCACTCTCCCAAATTCCCTCCTTGACCCATATATCACTTCTCACTCACCAAGGACTCTTCCCACATACCCTGTCAACCATTCACACACTTTCTTTGACTGCATAGCATCTCTTGCAAATCCCTGGACCATCTTACTCTGTTTAAATAACTATATATTGGTGCCACTTTTATGTGGCACCAACAATAGAAAGACCACCTAAAAAACTCAAAGTAGTTGTATACTACCATTGTTAACAATATTATAAATGTATAAGAAGCTAAAGGCCCTGTCACATAGGCCGACGGATGCAAAAAGTATGTAAAAAGGACACAGCGGACGAGAAAATTTTCCATCCATCGTTATCCGCTCTCAAAAGTGCCCCAAATTTGCATAAAGAGAGCGGACAACAACGGAAAAGAACGGACGGGGAGAGGATGTAGCCAGGATGTAAAGAGGATGCAGAGCGGAAGCCTAGCGGATGAAAGCGAATGGAAGCAGATGGCACATCCGCAGGGCTTACGGGGGAGCACAGCGAAGCGGATGCGCAGTGGAAGGAACGGATGCAGAGCAGATGCCTAGCGGATGCCTAACGGATGCCTAGTGGATGGAAAGCATTCACTGCACATGTGGGGAGGATGCATTGCATCAGCCCTGCGGATATAAAAGGATGCAGCTCACAAGCAGGTCAACATTCAGAGGAAAGACCTGCTGCCAGACACAGCTCCAGCCAACAACCATGGGGAAGAAGAGGAAGCCTGTGCCATTTTCTGCCAGCCCTGGCAAGAAGGACAGGGCCACCATCCCACCCCCTGGCCCTGACTCTGCTTCTGCTGGGGCTTCTGCTGCTTGGGCTGACTCTTCTGGTGCTAGGGCTTCTGCTGGCACTGCTCCTGGTGCTGGTGCTTCTGCTGGTGCTTATTCTGCTGGTGCTGCTCCTGGTGCTGATGCTTCTGCAGGTGCTTACTCTGCTGGTGCTGCTCCTGGTCCTGCTGGTGCTCCTGATCCTGCTGGTCCTGCTGGTGCTGCTGGTGCTTACTCTGCTGATGATGATCCTGGTCCTGCTTGTGCTGCTGGTGCTAATTCTGCTGCTGCTGATCCTGGTCCTGCTGGAGCTGCTGGTGCTGCTGGTGCTCCTGGTGCTGCTACTGTTGTTGTTGCTGCTACTGGTGGTGGTGGTGTGGTGGAGCAGCCCCTACAACCTCGAAGCCACTCTGATGAGGGCCCAGATGGCCCTGCCAGAGGGAGGAAGAAGCATTTGCGTGAATGAGAATGGGAGAGGAGGCAGTACTCCATTGAAGAGGAACATGAGGATGAGGTGCTGGAATTGCTGAGGGAGAATGAGTATCTATGGCGGAAGGGACACAGGCTATATTGAGACACCAAGAGGAAGCAGGCTGCTTGGAGAGAGAAGGCGGAGAGCCTGGGCTACACTTCGGAGGTCCTCGTCGGGTGGTGGAAGCACACTGGTATGGGAAGCTGCACATCAACAAGTCTGGCCAGGCCGCGGTCAAGCTCACCACCGGGAGACCTACATGATGACCAAGTGCAGCTTCTTGGAGGGTGAGATCCGCCACTGAGGAGCAGCCCCTCTGACAACCCTCTCTCTCGGGCAGCCCTCAGAGAGCCAGTCCTCTTCTGGCCGAGAGTCAGCTCCTGTGTCCAGGCAGGTATCTGTGGAGCGTCCCATGATGGAGATGCCCCCAACAGCTGCACTCGCCATGGCGGAGTGCATGGAGGACCCCCTGAAACAGTGGGAGCAAGGAGAGGGCACTTCCACCAGAGACCAAACCACATCCACCCCTAGCTCTACCTCCACAGAAAGAAGGCAGAGAGCCAGACCGGAGGGGCAGAGCCACACTGTCCTGCTGGAGATCAGGGACACCATCAAGAGCAGCGTAGATCTCCTCTCTTAGCTGGTACACACCGACATACCATACTCAAACTGCAAGCCTTTCCTCACCCATGCCAACCAGACCCTCCTGGACATGTCCGAATCACAGTACCAGGTGATAAAGGACAGGATCAATAGTCTTCTTCACAACCTTCCAGGCCCAGCTGAACCTGCTCCGACCCAGTCCAGGTCTGCTCCTCCACCCCAGGTGATGTCACAGCAATTCAAGGTTTCCACAGGCCCTCACCTACCAAGGCTATGGCTACCAGGAGTTCCAGCAGCACAGGCATCCCTTCCCAGTCCAGCCACAGGTTCATCGAATGCCACCAGTGCCACAGATGCCACCCATGCCACAGATGCCACCCACGCCTCACCTCACTCAACTGCAGATCAGACAGCCCCACTACACTCCTCCTTCCTCCACCCCACAGCCAACCCAGCCTCAGAACATCTGTCATCGGTCTTGGGACTGATACCCCATGTCATGGAGGAAGGGCTCTCAGCATCACAGGACTGAGCCAGCTCTCTGAGAGCTTCCTCCACACACCATCCCCTGTTGTCCTCTCGGGGCCAGGCACCCCAATGGTGCCTCAGACCAGCACTCCATCAACAGTCACCTCCACAGCACCTGGACCCTTCACCCCTGAGACTATGGGCACACCTCAGAGTGACTGAGAAGAGTGCCAGAGATTGGGTTGCTACCTGTTGACTTTATCTTTGCTTGGGACACTTGGGTCATTTTGCTTTTACAGTTTGTTATTAATAAAATTTATCTTTGCTTCACACACTTGGTTCATTTATTTTTGCAAATAAAGTCTTGGTGGAAACTTTTAGAAATGTTTTAAGCCTTTGCATGCTTGTGGGATGGGTAAGGATAGCAGTGGGATGGGCAGGGATACCTGTGGGATGGGTAATAGCTGTGGGATGGGCAGGGATACCTGTGAGATGGGCAGGGATACCTGTGGGATGGGTAATAGCTGTGGGATGGGTTAAGATAGCAATGGGATGGACAAGGATACCTGTTGGATGGGTAACAGCTGTGGGATGGGGTAGGATAGCAGTGGGATGGGCAGGGATACCTGTGGAATGGGTAATAGCTGTGGGATAGATAAACCTCCAGTGCAAGCATAGTGGGACTGTATGGTCCACCATCCCAGGTGCCACACCTATTGCCCTTTATTATCAACAACAATGTAATCATTGATCCACACATTTCAACATAAACACAACTCTTAATTAAATGCCTGTTCATTGTAGGGCCACTCAACATACATGGCCCAATCTCATCAGTGTGATGAGATAGGCTGAAGGAAGCATCCATTAAGCATCTTCCATCCTGTCTTGCCACTCCACTGCTCCAGCTGGGGAGTTGCACCAGTGTTTCAGGAGGTTGCGCTGCTTCTTTGCTTCATGTGAGGCTCTGTTGGGGCCTTGCACATCCTCAGTGTCGATCAGGTTTCGCCCTTGCCTCCATTCCCCAGGCTCCATGTCCCCATTGCCTTGTTGGAGGTCTACGAGCCTGTTCTGCAAGACTGGGTAGCGGGTGCACATGAGATTGTGCAGGATGCAGCAAGCTTCCATGATCCTCCTCACGGTCTCTGGGCGATGCTGCATGGTGGTGAGAAGTACCTGGAACCTGTTGGCCAGGATGCCAAAGGTGTTCTCCACCACCTGCCTTGCCCTGGACAGCCTGTAGTTGAAGATCCTCTCTTCATGGGTGAGGCATCTGGGAGTGTAGGGCTTCATGAGGTAGGTTCTGAGGGAGAAGGCATCATCCCCCATGATGAAGTAGGGCACATCTTGTGTGTCGTTGAGCAGGGGGTCTGGATCTGGGAAGCCCATGATGAGGTTGTGTTCCAGCCCCTCCTTGAGGTGACCGGCATTGTATACCTGGGCATCTGAAGATAACCTGTAGCCTGAAGCATTGATGTACATGAACTTGTAGTCAGCATTGACCATGGCAAAGAGGATGATGTTGAAGAAGCCCTTGTAGTTGTAATAAGTGGACCCTGACTTGGCTGGAGCTTTGCAGTCCACGTACTTGCCATCTATGGCTCCAACGGTGTGGGGGAAGTTCCACTTCTGATATCACTGCTCTGCAACTTTCTTCCATCCTTCTTCAGTGGAGAGGCACTGGAGGAGCTCTTCCAGGTATTCTTCGATGATGGCCTGTACCACTTCTCTGACCACAATGCTGATGGTGTTGTGTGGCACCCTCCAGGCATACTGCATGCTCCTGTACGTGGTCCCTGAGGCTAGGTGGCACTGAGTCAGTGCCACCTTCAGCCCAGTGTCCAGGCTGGGCTGGAAGTTGGTGTTTGCCTTGGTCAACCTGGGTCTCAGCCGCTCTACAACTTCATCAAACATGGCTGGCAGCATCCTCATGAAGTTCTGGAATGCACGAGGGTCTTCGTTCCTCAGCTCCACCATCAACTTGTTATACAGTCCATACTCAGCTCTTCTCACGATCCATCTTCGGACCCAGACACTTCTTGGAAGCCTCCTTTTCTTCGCGTAGAACAGGTGAAAGATCCTGTAAAGGGCTTCGCACTGTTGTAGAACGATGGTGGCTACCAAAAGGAGTGTGTGACGATCCATGGTGGAGATGACTGGATGCTGTGGAAGAACAACAGCCAGATGAAGGCTGAAGAGGTCTGCACCGCAAGGCTGCTGGACTGAAAGTGAGATCCAGGTGATTTCCTCCCCCTTTTTATAGGAAATATAGGTTTTCTGCTAGGTGTCCTTTTGCATCCTCGAGGCATCCTGCAGATATCCTAAATATCCGAGATACATCCCCTATACGAACCTTTTTTCCATTTTAATGCTTTCTATGCGAGCTGCATCTACTTTCATCCTTTCTACATCCATGCTACTAATGTTGCGTGTCCATTTCGCATCCGTTTCGCTTCCTCCCTGTGTCCGTTTTCCACTGGAGCAGATGCGAGTTGTGCGAATGTGCAGCGGATGCCTAGCAGATATAGCAGACACGTAACGGGTGATGATGGACGTATAACGGATGTTCCCTGTATGTGTAGCGGATTTATAACCGATGCGTTGGATACAGTTTCTGCTCAAAAAGTTTTGTGCAGCTCAAAATTTTTTGAGTAGATGAAATGTCAGTCGACAGATGCTGGACGGATAAAGAGTATGAAAAACGGATGCAGTGAGTATGTTAACCAATGGATCGCGTTAACCAATGGATGGCATGTGTTTCTCTCCATTTTACATCCTCTTTCCATCCCTTGGTGCTGTGTGACAGGGGCTTAAAGACAATCTTTTTTAAAAAAAATATGTCACTTTATAAGGAACTAAACTCAAATGAATAAAATATTCTCACCCTCCTTTTCTGAAATCTTTCCTTCTGGACATGACATGCAAGTGTAACAGCAAAATGGCTCCCCATCCATGACCTGTTTCCTGGACCCTGGATAGCAGCTTGGTGTACATAGGGAAACAGGACGTGTCTAAGTTATAAATCACAAATGACAAAAAAAAAAGTTGTAATCTTTGAGCACTGTATTTCTAACTCTTACTAACTATCTGCAACATGGCTTTCATGAATTAAAATATATTATGCAATGTTAACTTGAACACCATGGTATAATAGGTATTATTAGGTATAATAGCAACAACAACAAAAATTAGAGGTCTAGGTTGATCAATTTAATGTTTAAAAATTCATGGCCAATTGTGTTTTTATTTCTATACTTCAACTTTCATTTAATATTTCCAATTTAGAATACTTCCTAAAACAGTATATATTAGAGACAACACAGTTTCAGATTAAATTAAAATATACTTTAACTTGAAAAGCATCCTCAGAACAATCTTAACTGCCTTGTCAATTTTACTGATCATCACAGATTCAGTGTTGATATCAAACCGCTTGTTCCTGCAGCCTACCTGTTTAAACCAGCTGTGCCAAGTTATGGCATCTTCCTTAATGAAGAATGCTTGATCTGTAGAAGACTGAGGGTCTATCCTTCCAATTTTTATTTTTGTCATCTTTTTAGAAAGAATAAAATTAATGATATCAAATCCAGCAATTAACTTTCCATCTTGGTCAAAGGAAATCTTGTATCCAACACTGTTATTAAAGGTGACCTGTCTTAAAAAGTGATGGAGCTAAATTACAAAGAAAGGACAAATATTGAGGAAAAAGTTGTAGACTAAAACCATGTGCAGTTGGGAAGCTCCTAGTTCTGCTTTCATTTATTTAAATATTTATTTATTCATTCAAGGTAATTGGCATCTCTTACTTGCATTACTTTTGAGATTTCCTTTTCAATTCTGTCTGTCTTTACTTTTTCTGTTAATATTTTGAATGGTGGCAGTGAAATTCTATCTTTTAAAGCCATTTTGAATATTGCCCAAAAATATTTTTTTATGATAGCATTAATTACATAAAATGAAAGCCTTTGTGTGAGATGATGATATATATGTGACGGTATCCATTTATCAAGATAAAGCCCTAGACTGCTTCAACAAAGAATTAGGATCAAGATGCGTACATAACTGGAGGTGCTACTGGACTATTTAGCTGACTCCACTTTGCCCCTTTGTCACAACTAACATGGGCAACATCCTGCCCACACGCTTTTATCTTTCTTGGTGAGTTCAATCTACCTCATATTGACTGGACCCTAAACAAATGTACAACTGAACCCATATATGCACCCTTCTACAATGCTGTTACAAATCTGGGACTGGAACAACTGGTAACCAACAAGACAAGACTTAACAACTCATCTTCTGCAATAGTTTGAGTTTAATTTATGGAATACAAACTAAAGAATCTTTTTCCAACAGTGACCACAATATGATTGACTTTTGTCTCAACATACTCCCACACAAAAATCATCACAATGATGTAATTATAACTTCAAAAAAGGCAACTATGATGTTATAGACAACAATCTCTCATCCCTTGATTGGCAATTTCTATTCACTGCATGCAATGTTGCAGAAGACCATTACAACATATTTTTACTTGAAGTCAAAAGAGTCATCAAACCATAAGTACCAACAACAACTCCCCCCCCAAAAAAAAACAGATTACCAATAACAATAAGGAAACTGTTGAGGTAATTCCCCATTAGGAGAATGAGCGCATACAGGAAGACGTATAGAGAGTAGTGTTGGAATAATACACACACAGTACACAGATACACTGTACAGTAAATGTAGGTTTTTACTTCCAGAAAGGTTTAAGCAAAGTCCAAAATAAGCAATCCAAAGTCATTCACAAGTTAAATCAGTCAGTTTTCAATCCAGGGATAATCCAAATACCAAATTCCAGTGCCAAAAACAGTTCAGTATCAGACTTACATTAAATCCAGTAATATCAGTCAATAAGGAAAAATGGAGCAACTTTCCAACAGAAGGAAACAGAGATATACTCGCACTCTCTTCTGAGACTCAGACTAAGACAATCCAGGTTTTTGGCTTCATTTTAAGGCCATTTGAGAAACAACACCCAATTGCATGCTCTTGCATTCCCTGAAAGAGACAATATTAAATTGTCTATCCTGGTTTATATATTTCTAACCCAAATACCTGTTAGGTGTTTCATATTCCTAACATTCTCCCCTTTTGGGTAAGATAATATATACAACCTTACATTCTAAGTTCATAATCTTCACAGCTAGCCTGAAGCTTTAAAGAGCCATGGGCCTTTGTAAAATGATCTGCTATATTGTTTTCTGATATACAGTATTCTAGTTCAATCATCTTACTTTGTACACATTGTCTCACATTTAAATATCTTAAATCTCTTTTTTTTGTTCTTGTTTTAGCAGCAATTTTTGAAGCCATCTGTATTGCTGATTGGTTATCTTTGTAAACAACAATAGGATCTGTTAGATTAATTCCCATATCAATTAATAATTGCTCATACAAAATTAAATCTGTACATAATAAAGACAAACATGAGAATTCAGTCTCCATTGTTGACAAACTTAAATGTTTCTGTCTAATAGATCTCCATCCAATCAATCCTTTTCCCAATAATACAGCAGTACCCGATGTAGATTTTTGTATATTTATGTCTGTAGCAAAACTGGCATCAGCATACGCAGTCAAATTCAGTTCGTCTTTTGGCTCCAAATACATTGCATAATGCATTGTCTGTTTCAGATATCCTAACGCATGTTTAGCAGCTTGCCAGTGCCTTTCAGTCAGCCCAGCATTAAATCTAGCTAATTGATTAACATTGTGTGCAATGTCTGGCCTTGACCAATTACTGAGATAAGATAAACTACCAATCAAGGACTGATAAATATTCTTATCAAAAATAGGACTTTGAACATCACTATGGCTAAACTTCTGGCTCATTGATGTTTTAGCCGGCTTACAAATTCCATTTTAAAACTTTTTAGTAATTGGTTAATTTTTTCTGCCTGTGAGATCTTGTATCCTCCCCTAGTTCTATCTGTCTTGAAACCAAGATATTGTTTGGTTTCTCCTAATTGTTTTATTTTAAATTTCTTTTCCAGTGGTGAAATTATCTCAGTAGCTTCTTTTTCAGTTTTGGTGATTAATGCTATGTCATCAGTAAACAATAGCAACAATAACACTATACCATCACTTTCTCTTTTAAACAAACATAGATCAGCCATGCCAGCTACAAAGCCTATCTTAGTTAATTCTTTAACTGTACATTGGTTCCACTCCTATCCTGATTGCTTCAAACTATAATGTCTCTTTTTCAATTTCCAGCAATCAGTTGTATTATCATCTTTGATACCTAAATGTTTCTTTAAATATGTAGAGTGTTGCAATGGTGCATGCAGATATGCTGTCTCTACATCCAAATGATTTACAATATATTTCTCTTTAGCTGCCCATACTAATGTCACCCTTAATGTAGTCGCCTTCAGACTAGGTGCAAACACCTCATCATAGTCATTTGCTGTCTGATTAAACCCTTGTGCAACTAACCTGGCTTTATGGGTAACAGTCCCATCTAGACCTGTCTTCAGTTTATATATCTATTTACATCCTATGGCATGTTTACCTGGTGGTAACTTAACATTTTCGTATACTTCCAGTCTTTTTAATGATTCCAGTTCCTTATCCATTGCTTTCTGCCAAGCAGCCTGATCCTAAGTAGGATACAGTTTTGATTCACTACAATTACTTGGAACTGTATTCACTTAGCATACAACACTAAGATGATATCTATCAGGTGGTTGTGTTACTCATGTTGAACGTCTTGGTAATTCAGGGCTTATTGGTGGACTTTCCTGTGCCACCTGCTCCTGTTCTTCTATCTCCTCCTGTGCCTGTTCTTGTACTTCCTCCTGTTCTTCCTCTTTAATGGCTATTTGCTGTTTACTGATATCATCTTTAGGGACTATTTGAGTGTCAATAATAATATCATTGCTGGATTCCTGCTCCAGTTTATCCCACCCAACGTGCTGAAGAAATTTTGCATTAGCACTACAATAAACATAAGCTGTGCCTTGACCCCAGAATCTAAACGATCTATGGTTGGTCTCATAATCCACAAAAAATAACTTCTTAGCTCTACGTTGCCCTTTCAGTCTTACTTGTGAAGGAATATGCACCCATGCTGGAGCTCCAAATGTGTATGGGTAACTTAAATTTGGTTTTCTGCCATGCCAATGAGTGAATGGCAATTCTCCAGTTGTTGTATTAACTGCATTGTTTAAAACATGATTACTACACATTAGGGCTTCACCCCACAGTGTTTCAGGTAAACTTGAGTCAGATAACATATGCAAGCCATGGCTTGTAATGCTTGCCCTCTTTGTTTTACAAATAAGTTATGTTGTGATCTGCAAGGTGCAGAACGTTTATGCTCAACACAAGCCAATTTCAGCATTGTTTGGAATCTTTTGTTAACAAACTCAGTCCCATTATCAGTAACTAAAATAATTACTTTACTTTTCATTTTTCTCTCAGCAAACCTTGGCCAGTTAAATAAATGTTGGAATGTTTCTGTTTTGTTTTTCATAAGATAGCAGAAACCATATCTTGAGTAATAATCCATAATACTCAAAATATAACAGGCACCTCCTAAATTAGGTTTCTTAGGACCAATTATGTCAGCAAACACAACTTCTAAAGGTTCTTTAGTCTTAAACCAAATGGTTAAACCAATGGTTTAGTCTTAAACCATTAAGTCTGTTTGTAGGAGTAACCTTGCTTTTCTCCTGGCTACAAGCATTACAGTTTAAATACTTGCAACAGGGTTTCAATTTTACTCCTTCCAACAATTCAAAAGTTTATTTGAGCTTTTTGAAATGAATGTGCCCTAGACATCTATGCAGTAAATGTATACATTCATTGTGTGGCTTAACATCGTTATAAACTGAGTTAGCCATCTTCAGCTGGTCATCATGTATCACATATAAATCATTCTTTAAATTAGCAGTAACACTTTTACCCTCTTTCTCTATTACACATTTATCTCCCCTAAAGGTTACTACATAGTCAAGATTAATTAAAGCCCTTACTGATAGCAAATTAAATTTTAATTTACCTACATATAACATAGTTAAATGTTTGTTTATAGAAGAACAATATGCAGTACTTTCACCTGATGCTTTAATCTTCCATCCATTTACCATTGATACATATTGTTTACTCTTTACAAACCTTTCTCTATCTTTAGTAATGCATTGTGATGCTCCACTAAACATCTGTCTGTATACAGACAGAATACTATGTATTCACACTAACTCACAATTATCTGAGCCTCGTATGGCCTGGGCCCATCCCCAGTGTTGAGATAATTCCCTGTTAAGACAATGAGCACTTACAGGCACACATATTGAGAGAAGTGTTGAATAATATACACACAGAACGCAGATACACTGTACAGTGAATGTAGGTTTTTTTTACTTTCAATAAAGGTTTAGGCAAAGTTCAACATAAACAGTCCAAAGTCATTCACAGGTAAGATTAGTCAATTTTCAGTCCAGGGATAATCCAATAACAAAGTCCTGTGTCAAAAACTGTTCAGTATCAGACTTACATCAAATCCAAAAATAGAAGTCAATTAGGAGGAATGGCAATACTCTCCAACTCACTGACACTTCTTCTGAGACTATGACTGAACAACCCAGGTTTCTGACTCCATCTTATGGCCATTTGAGAAACCACAACCAATTACAGTTTAGCATTCCCTTAAAAATACAATATGAAAATGTCTATCCTGGTTTATATGTTGCCAACCCAGATAACTGTTAGGTGACTTACATTCCTAACATGGACCCTGTGCTTAAATAACCTAATGAGCATCAAACTAGCAGTTTGTAATATTTTGGTTCAAAGTCAGAAATAAATCACTGGAAGAATACAGTCAAATATTAGAGAAAAGGTGATGATTGCGTTTGTTATAACTTTCATCTTTCTGAAGCAGTATAAAAATAAATAATCAACAATTTAAATATGGGAGCAGTTTAAGAAGGCTTTAAAAATAACCCCTTTTAACAGGTTTTCTATAATATCTAGTGCTGTTTTATGTATCTAGTGCAAATTTTACTTCTGTTGTATGTCAGTTTTATAGCATACTACAATTACACTTCAATCTGATTTTAGCTCCAAATATCACTCTATTTAAACTCAATTACAGAAGAATGATTCTACAGAGAACAATAGGGAAGAAAGCTGAAGTGCTGGTGGCCAATTAAGGAAGATTACTGACAGAATTATAAAAATGTTCAGACTTGATAATTGTACAGAAAAGCTGCCAGAGTATATTCATGAATTGGAATAGAGCATGGTAACAAGGTCAGCCAATGAATAGACATAGCAACTAAGTCAGCCAATGAGGAATGTTTGGAAACTAAAACGAGAAGTAGCCTTAGCATGCCTTTATATAAAGCCCATGTCACATTGAACCAAAAGATGCAAAGAGGATGTAAAATGGACAAAAAAGCTTGCCATCCGTTGGTGAACGCGATGTATCCATTCTGTACTCACTGCCTCCGTTTTGCTTCCTCTCTATCTGTCCAGCATCCGTTTATGGACATTTCATCCACTCCAAAAGTTTTGGGCTGCCTAAAACTTGCGCGGAAAATGTATCCAGTTCGTCCATTCTGCATCCGCTACGCATCCGCTAGGCATCCGTTACGCATCCGTTACGCATCCGCTATATCCGCTAGGTTTCCGCTATGCATCCGCACAACTCCATCTGCTGCAGCGGTAAATGGATGCAGGGAGGAAGCGGAATGGATGCAGAACGGATGCAGAATGGATGCAGAACAGATGCAGCATGGAAACAAAGCGTTTAAAATGGAAAAAACGTTCGCAGAGGGGACCTATCTCGGATATTAAGGATTTCTAGAGGATGCCTAGAGGATGCCTAGAAGAAAACCTATACTGCCAATAAAAAGGGGGAGCAACTCGCCTGCATCGCACTTTCAGAACAGCAGCACAGCGATGTAGACCTCTGCAGCCTTCATCTGCCTCTTCCTCTTCCACAGCATCCAGTCATGTCCACCGTGGATTGTAACAAAGTCCTTTCGGCAGCCGCCATCGTTCTGCAACACTGAGAAGCCATCTGCAGGCTCTGTGAACACTACTGCGAGAAGAAAAGGAGCCACCCAAAAAGAGTCTGGGTTCAAAGATGGTGTGCCAGTAGAGCGGAGGACGGACTGTACAACAAGCTGATGGTGGAGCTCAGGAGCGAAGACACTCGTGCATTCCAGAACTTCATGAGGATGCCGCCAGCCATGTTTGACGAAGTTGTGCAGCACCTGACACCCAGGTTGACCAAGGCAAACACCAACTTCCAGCCCAACCTGGAACCTGGGCTCAAGGTGACACTCACTCTGTGCCACCTGGCCTCAGGGACCTCCTAGAGGAGCATGCAGAATGGCTGGAGGATACCATCCAACACCATCAGCATTGTGGTCAGAGAAGTGGTGAAGGCCATCATCGAAGAATAAAAGGAGGAGCTCCTCCAGTACCCCTCCACTAAAGAAGGATGGAAGAAAGTTGCAGAGCAGTGGTATCAGAAATGGAACTTACCACACACTGTTGGAGCCATAGATTGGAAGCACATGGCCTGCATAGCTCCAGCCAAGTTGGGGTTCACTTATTTCAACTCCAAGGGCTTCTTCAGCATCATCCTCTTTGCCATGGTCGATGCTGACTACAAGTTCATGTACATCGATGCTTCAGGCAACGGCTCATCTTCGGATGCTCAGGTATACAATGCCAGTCACCTTAAGGAGGGGCTGGAACGCAACCTCATCGTGGGCTTCCCAGATCCAGAACCCCTGCCCAATGACACACAAGATGTGCCCTACTTCATCGTGGGGGATGATGACTTCTCCCTCACAACCTACCTCATGAAGGCCTACACCTCCAGACTCCTCACCCGTGAAGAGAGGATCTTCAACTACAGGCTGTCCAGGGCAAGGCGAGTGGTGGAGAATGCCTTTGGCATCCTGGCCAACAGGTTCCAGGTACTTCTCACCACCATGCAGCATTGCCCAAAGACTGTGAGGAGGATCATGGAAGCTTGCTGCATCCTGCACAATCTCATGCGCACCCGCTACCCAGTCTTGCAGAACAGGCTTGTGGACCTCCAACAAGCCAATGGGGTCATGGAGCCTGGGAAATGGAGGCAAGGGCGAAACCTGATCAACACTGAGGATGTGCAAGGCCCCAACAGAGCTTCACATGAAGCGAAGAAGCAGTGCAACCTCCTGAGACACTGGTTCAACTCCCCAGCTGGAGCAGTGAAGTGGCAAGACAATATGGTAGATGCTTAATGGATGCTTCCTTCAGCCTGTCTCATCACACGGATGAGATTGGGCCATGTATGTTGGGTTGGCCTACAATGAACAGGGCGTTTAATAAAGAGTTGTGTTTATGTTGACATGTGTGGATAATTATTACATTATTATTGATAATAAAGGGCCGTAGGTGTGGCACCTGGGAGGGTGGACCATACAGTCCCACTATGCTTGCACCGGAGGTTTATCTATCCCACAGCTATTACCCATCCCACAGGTATCCTAACCCATCCCAAAGCTATCCTTACCCATCCCACAAGCATGCAAAGGCTTAAACCATTTCTAAAAGTTTCCAGCAAGACTTTATTAAAAAAAAAAAAGAAATGAAGCAAGTGTGTGAATCATAAATAGACTTTATTAACAACAAGTTATAAGACAAAAATGAGTCTCTGGTACTCCTCTTGGTCGCTCAGTCCCAGGGGTGAAGGGTGCTGGTGCTATGGAGGTGGCTGGTGCTGGAGTGCTTGTCATCAGCTCCTCCAGAAGCAGAAGCAGCAGAAGCGCCAGCCCCAGAAGAGCGAGCCCGTGCTGCAGAAGCCCAGTAGAACCAGAGTGAGGGCCAGGGGGTGGGATGGTAGCCCTGTCCCTCTTGCCAGGGCTGGCAGCCGATGGCTGAGGCTTGCTGTGCTTCCGCATGGTTGTGGGATTGTTGGCAGGCAGGGAGGCTGGCACCAAGGCAGGCAGGAAGGCTGGCAGGCAGGCAGGCAGGCAGGCACCAAGGCTGGCAGGAAAGCTGGCATGCAGGCAGGCACCAAGGCTGGCAGGAAGGCTGGCAGGAAGGCTGGCACCAAGGCAGGCACCAAGGCTTGCAGGGAGGCAGGCACCAAGGCTGGGAGGCAGACATGAACCAAGGCTGGCAGGAAGGCAGGCAGCAAGGCTGGCAGGCAGACCGGCTGGCAGCAAGGCTTGCAGGCAGGCTTGCAGTAAGGCTGGCAGGGAGGCTGGCAGTAAGGCTGGCAGGAAGGCTGGCAGGGAGGCTGGCAGGGAGACTGGCAGGGAGACTGGCAGCAAGGCTGGCAGCAAGGCTGGTAGCAAGGCTGGCAGCAAGGCTGGCAGGCAGACATCCAGGCAGGGCAGGCAAGGCAGTCGATGTGTCCGGCAGCAGGTCTTTCCTCTGAATGGCGACCTGCTTCCGAGCTCCTTCCGTTATATCCACGGGGCTGACGCAATGCATCCTCCCCACATGCGCAATTAATGCCAGGCATCCATTAAGCTTCCGCTGTGCATCCGCTGTGCATCCGCTTCATCCGTTCGGCGTCCGCTCTGCATCCGCTCTTTCCATTCTGCGTCCGCTTCGCTGAGGCCCCCCGGAAGCCCTGCGGATGTGCCATCCACTCCCATCCACTTCCATCCGCTTCCATCGGCTGGGCTTCCGTTCCGCATCTGCTTTGCATCCGCCCTGCGTCCTCCCCGCGTCCATGTTATCTGCTCCGGTTATGCAAATTTTTGCCCCTTTTGAGAGCAGATAACAACGGATGGAACATTTTGCTCGTCCACTGTGTCCTTTTTGTATCCGTTGACCAGTGTGACATGGGCTTTAACTAACATTCTTCTTAGCCTTCTGGTGTTTGCCAGTATTCTGTTGTTGTCTTTTCTTATAGCTATATCTCCCCTAGCCCCACAAGAAAAACATTTCCTAACAATATAGGCAGTTGAAGATACATTCTTTTCTTGTGGTTGTTCCTTCCTCAGTTGGTTTCTAGCCAGCCCTCTTCTTGCTTCTTCTAGCAACCTTTCAGTTATGTCAGTTAATGTCAGTTTATCTCTGGGCAGGACTTCCAGTGAAGATACATAATCATCATAACTTTCATCCAATGAGGAAAGAATGATGTAAACTTGATGCAGCTCTGAAAATATCAGTTCTTTTTCATGTAGCTCTTGAAAAGTTCTTTTCATGAAGTTTAAATGAGCTCCACCTTTTAGAAGACGTGCTCTAAACAGTTTATTTGTAAGATGTATGTGTGGACCTACATTATCACAAACATAAATCCTTTTCAAATTCTCCCAACACTTAGCAGCAGACTCTTTTCCACAAATATGGACTAGTTGCTGATCACTCAGTGTTAGTCCAATTATACAAAAAGCTTGTTCGTTGTTCTGTTTAAAGTCAGCAATCTTCTTGGCATCATCCTCATTTTCTGGATCCCAAGCATTTACATCTGGTGGGTCTTGAACTACATTCCATAAACCTTCTCTACGCAGAAGTCGACTGCACTTCATAGACCA
Organism: Laticauda colubrina; assembly: GCA_015471245.1. Classification (NCBI taxonomy): domain Eukaryota; kingdom Metazoa; phylum Chordata; class Lepidosauria; order Squamata; family Elapidae; genus Laticauda; species Laticauda colubrina. Next base: position 1,135,692 of record BLBF01000050.1, read on the forward strand.
GGAAACATAGTTTGTTCCATGCAACCAGGTTATCAGTGATAGACATGTTGAAGTGACTTGTGTCATCTTTACTTGGATAGTAACCCACAATTAAACAGTAAACAGCTGTCTTTATACAGTACTGTGCATTCATACTAACTCTCAGTTATCTGAGCCTGGTATGGCCTGGGCTCATAATCAGTGTTGAGGTAATTCCCCATTAGGAGAATGAGCGCATACAGGGAGACATATAGAGAGTAGTGTTGGAATAATACACACACAGTACACAGATACACTGTATAGTAAATGTAGGTTTTTACTTCCAGAAAGGTTAAAGCAAAGTCCAAAATAAGCAATCCAAAGTCATTCACAAGTTAAATCAGTCAGTTTTCAATCCAGGGATAATCCAAATACCAAATTCCAGTGTCAAAAACAGTTCAGTATCAGACTTACATTAAATCCAGTAATATCAATTAGGAAAAATGGAGCAACGGCGATACTTTCCAGCAGAAGGAAACAGAGATACACTCACACTCTCTTCTGAGATTCAGACTAGGACAATCCAGGTTTCTGGCTCCATCTTAAGGCCATTTGAGAAACCACACCCAATTGCATGCTCTTGCCTTAAAGAGACAGTATAAAATGTCTATCCTGGTTTATATATTTCTAACCCAAATATCTGTTTGGTGACTTATATTCCTAACAGAAATTTCAATCCAAAAAGAGATCACTCTGGTGGAAAAACAAATCTGGTCACGTTGCAAATTTCAAAAGCCGATACAAAAGTTTATGCCACCAGATAAAGACTGAATGCACCAATTATCACATTAAACAAGAGGAAATCTTTCCATGCACCAATTCCCCCCATGCTTTCTACAAGTTTGTAAACAACAAACTAAAAGACTCAAGGTCCATCCCACCCCTGATAGGACCTAATGGTAAAGATTGCAATGACGAGACCATTAAAGCCAACATCTTGAACACATTCTTTGGCTCAGTATTTGTAAACAGCAATGGATCATGCCAAGTATTTCCTAGCTGAACCACAGAAAGCTACAATGATCTAATACATATCAATTTTACAAAAGACAATGTTGAAAAAGCACTACACAATTTAAAACCATCTCCATCTATTGAACCGGACAGAATATGTGCCTACTTCTTTAAAAAACTATCCACTGCCATTACAGAACCTCGAAGCATAATCTTTGAAAAATCTTTCAGGACCAGCTCCTTGCCTAACCTATGGTCACAAGCCATGGACATCCTCATCTTCAAAAAGGGAGACCCCAGCCTAGTTGAAAATTACAGACCAATTTCTTTATGCTGCATCTCCTGTAAACCCATGGAGTCAAGTGTAAACCCATTAATCAATCCATTATCCTCCACTTAGAGACAAATAACCTACTCTCTAATAAAAAAATTGGTTTCAGGGAAAAACTGGATTCAGGAAAAAACCCTGTAATCTGCAACTCTTATACTGCAAAAATATATGGACTACACAACTTGATCAGGGCAAAGCAATAGACGCAATCTACATAGACTTCTGTAAAGCCTTTGATTCAGTGGTACATGACAAACTCCTCCCCAAAACTAAAATCTTATGGTACCTCTGGACAACTGCATAACTGGATAGAAGCATTCCTGTCAAACAGACAACAAATTGTCAAAATTAGGAGCATGCTATCAAATTCTGTACCTGTTAATAATGGTGTCCCCCAAGGCAGTGTTCTAGGACCAGCTCTCTTCATACTCTTCATAAATGACCTCTGTGATCATATTAAGAACAACTGCATTCTCTTCATTGATGATATAAAGCTGTTCAATACCACAGACAATACTGCTACCCTTCAAAAAGATATTGACTATGTATCAGAATGGTCAAACAAATGGCAACTTCCAATCTCAAAAAATAAATGCTCTGTTTTACATATTGTCAAAAAAAATCAGAAAATAAAATACAAGCTGAATAGTCAAGACCTTGTTGATGATCCAAACTCTGTAAAGGACCTTGGAATACTCATCTCTAATGATCTAAGTGATAGGACCCACTGTAACTACATAGCCAAAAAGGCATTAAGAGTTGTTAACCTAATCCTACATAGCTTCTTCTCTGGTATCACACTACTAACTAGAGCATACAAAACATTTCCTAGACCAATACTCAAATACAGCTCATCAGTCTAGAACCCACATTACATATCTGATATTAGCACAGTTGGGAAAGTTCAGAAACATTTCACAAGAATTGTTCTCCACTCCTCTACTCATTGCAGAATACCTTATGCCACCAAACTTGAAATTCTACACCAAGAAAATCTTGAATTACACCATCTTCGGTCTGATCTAAGTATGGTATATAAAATCATACATTGCAATGACTTACCTGTCAATGAATACTTCAACTTCAACCATAACAACACAAGAGCACACAATAGATACAAACTCAAGGTTAACTGCACCAAACTTGATTACAGGAAAAACGACTTCAGCAACAGAGTGGTCAATGTCTGGAATACTCTACCTGACTCTGTGGTTTCTTTCCCAAACCCCAAAAACTTTAACCTTAGACTGTCTACTATTGACCTGACCCCTTTCCTAAGAGGTCTATAGGGGGCGTGCATAAGCGCACCAATGTGCTTACCATCCCTGTCCTATTGTTTCTTTTATTTTTCTTATATGTTCCCATTTCATGTATTCGTAACTATGTTTATACTTATACCTATTATCTTGTAAGCGATTGACAAATCAAAATAAATAAATAAAATATAAATAAAATATATAAGGAACAAAAAAGGGGATGGGCAGTGTGTAGCAGAGTTTAATGTGTGGCTAAAGGAATGGTGTAAAAGGTAAGGCTTTGGTTTTATTAGTCATGATGTCTGCAGCTGGTCCAATGAAAAACTGTACAAAAGAGATGGTTTGCATCCATCAAAGAAAGGGACTGAGTTACTTGGCATTAAATTCACAGATTTCCTGGATAAACTTCAAAGACAAAGTCAGGATAGCAAAGGCTCAGAATGAACAAAGATTTGCAACAAAAGTCAAAGATAATTAAAAAAAGTTTCTTCTAATATATAAATAGCAAGAAAAAAATCAAGGAAACAATCAGTACTCTAAAGAGAGAAGATGGCAAGGAAGTAACAGGCAACAGAGACAAAACAGAACTGCTTAAGGCCCTGTCACACTGCCCAACGGATGCAAAACGGACACAACGGACGAGCAAAATGTTCCATCCATTGTTATCCACTCTCAAAAGGGGCAAAAATTTGCATAATCAGAGTGGATAACATGGACGCAGGGAGGACGCAGAGTGGATGGAAAGCGGATGCGGAAAGGAAGCCCAGCGGATGGGAGCGGATGGCACATCCGCTAGGCTTCCGGAGGGCCTCAGCAAAGCGGACGTGGAACGGTTACAGCGGATGCACAGCGGATGCACAGCAGATGAAGTGGATGCAGAGCGGAAGCCTAGCGGATACACAGAGAAATCCTAATGGATGCCTGGCATTAATTGCGCATGCGGGGGGGATGCATTGTGTAAGCCACATGGATATAAAGTGAAGCAGCTCGCACGTGGCCAGCATTCAGAGGAAAGACCTGCTGCAGGATACATCGAGTCCTTGCCTGCCCTGCCTGCATGCCTGCCTGCAAGCCTTGCTGCCAGCCTTCCTGCCAGCCTGCCTCCAAGCCTCCTGGCCAGCCTCCCTGCCAGCCTTGCTGCCAGCCTGCCTGCCAGCTTTCCTGCCAGCCTGCCTTCCAGCCTCCCTGCCAGCCAGTCTGCCTGCCAGCCTTGGTGCCAGGCTTCCTGCCAGGCTTCCTGCCAGCCTTGGTGCCTGCCAGCCTCCCTGCCAGCCTCCCTGCCAGCCAGCAACCCCACAACCATAGGGAAGAAGCAAAAGCCTCAGCAACCTTCCGCCATCCCTGCCAAGAGGGACAGGGCCACCCTCCCGCCCCCTGTCCCTGACTCTGCTTCTGCTGGGGCTTCTGCTGCTCGGGCTCGCTCTTCTGGTGCTGGAGCTTCTGCTGAAGCTGCTCCTGGTGGTGGTGCTCCTGCTGCTGTGTACTCTGCTGAAGATGCTCCTGGCGGTGGTGCTTCTGCTACTGCGTACTCTGCTGAAGTTGCTCCTGGTCTTGCTGGTCCTGCTGGTCCAGCTGGTCCTGCTCGTCCTGCTCGTCCTGCTGGTCCTTCTCGTGCTCCTGGTCTTGCTCGTCCTGCTCGTCCTGCTCGTGTTCCTGGTCCTGCTTGTGCTCCTGGTCCTGCTCGTGCTGCTGGTGCTGCTAGTGCTGGTGCTGCTGGGGCTCCTGGTGCTTACTCTGCTGCTGCTGATCCTGGTTCTGCTGATCCTGCTGCTGCTGCTGCTGATGATGATGATAATGATGATGATCCTGCTGCTGCTGCCGCTGCTGCTGCTGCTGCTGCTGATGATGATGATGATGTTGATGATTATGATCCTGCTGGTGATGATGATGATGATGATCCTGCTGCTGCTGCTGCTGCTGCTGGTGTGGAAGAACAGCCCCTACCAACTCGGAGCCCCTCTGATGAGGGCCCATCTGGTCCTGCCAAAGGGAGGAAGAGGCATATGCGGGGATGGGAGAGGAGGCAGTACTATATTGAGGAGGAACACGAGGATGAGGTGCTGGAGTGGCTGAGAGAGAATGACTATCTGTGACGGAAGGGACACCAGCTGTTCAGGGACACCAAAAGGAAGCAGGCTGCTTGGAGAGAGAAGGTGGAGAGTCTGGGCTACACATTGGATATGCTCCTCGGCAGATGGAATCACATGCACACCTGGTACGGGAAGCTGCACCTGAAGAAATCTGGCCAGGCCAGGGTTAAGCTGACAGAGAGAGAGACCTATGTCATGGCCAGGTGCAGCTTCCTGGAGGGTGAGATCCGCCATCGAGGAGCACCAGGAGGCCCTCACACAACCCTCTCTCTCTGGCAGCCTGCTGAGACCCAGTCCTCTTCCAGCCGAGAGTCAGTCCCTGTCTCAAGGCAGGTTTCTGTGGAGCGTGCCACAGCGGAGAACCCACAGACAGGTGTTGTAACTGTGGTGGAGCGCGTGGAGGACTCCCTGGTGCGGTGGGAGAAAGGAGACATCGAGTCCACCACAGTCCTAGCCGCATCCACTCCCCCCAGCTCTGCCTCCACAGAAAGGCAGAGAGCCAGACAGCAGGAGGGGCAGAGCCACACTGATCAGGGACACCATCCGCACCAGTATAGATCTCCTCTCTCAGCTGGTCCACAACGACTCCTCATCCTCCAACTGCAAGCCCTTCCTCACCTATGTCAACCAGACTTTCAAGAACATGGAGGAACCCCAGTACCAGGTGGTGAAGGACTGGATCATCAAGCTGCTTCACAACCCTCCTGATCCAGAGGAACCTGCTCCCACCCAGTCCAGGTCTGCACCTCCAGCTCCACCAAAGGTGATGTCCCTCCCATTCCAAGGCTTCCCACAGCCACTCACCTACCAGGGCTATGGCTACCAGGAGGTCCAACAGCACAGGCAGCAGCCCTTCCCAGTCCAGGCACAGAGTCATCGGACGACACCGTTGCCACTGGTTCCACTGATGCCACCGATGCCACCCATGACAATGATGCCACTGACGACAGCGATACCACCCATGCCAATCCTCACCCAGCTGCAGACTAGACAGCCCCACTATCCTACTCCTTCCTCCACCCCACAGCCAAGCCTGGCCTCAGTACTGGGGCTGACACCCCATGGCATGGAGGAAGGACCTCTCAGCATTGCGGGTCTGCGCCAGCTATTTGAGAGCTTCCTCACCAAACCGTCCCCTGTTGTCCTCTTGGGGCCAGGCACCCCAATGACGATACAGACAAGAACTCCAGCACCACCCAACTCCACAACACCTGGACCCTTCACCCCTGAGACTGGGCACACCTCCGAGTGACCAATAAGAGTGCCAGAGACTGGTAGCTGGCTACCTGTGGACTTTATTTGTACACTTGACTTGGGTCATTTTTTTTTTACAATAAAGATTATCTTTGATTCACACACTTGCTTCATTTCTTTTTTTTGTAATAAAATCTTGGTGGAAACTTTTAGAATTGGTTTAAGCCTTTGCATGCTTGTGGGATGGGTTAAGATAGCTTTGGGATGGGCAGGGATCCCTGTGGAATGGGTAATAGCTGTGGGATGGGTAAGGATAGCAGTGGGATAGATAAGCCTCCAGTGCAAGCATAGTGGGACTGTATGGTCAGCCCTCCCAGGTACCACACCTTTGGCCCTTTATTATCAATAACAATGTAATCATTGATCCACACATTTCAACATGAACACAACTCTTTATTAAATGCCCTGTTCATTTTAGGGCCACTCAACATACATGGCACAACCTCATCAGTGTGATGAGACAGGCTGAAGGAAGCATCCATTAAGCATCTACCATCCTGTCTTGCCACTCCACCGCTCCAGCTGGGGAGTTGAACCAGTGTCTCAGGAGGTTGCGCTGCTTCTTCGCTTCATGTGAGGTTCTGTTGGGGCCTTGCACATCCTCAGTGTCTATCAGATTTTGCCCTTGCCTCCATTCCCCAGGCTCCATGTCCCCATTGCCTTGCTGGAGGTCCACAATCCTGTTCTGCAACACTGGGTAGCAGGTGCGCATGAGATTGTGCAGGATGCACCAAGCTTCCACGATCCTCCTCACAGTCTCTGGGCAATGCTGCATGGTGGTGAGAAGTACCTGGAACCTGTTGGCCAGGATGCCAAAGGTGTTCTCCACCACCCGCCTTGCCCTGGACAGCCTGTAGTTGAAGATCCTCTCTTCACGGGTGAGGAGTCTGGAAGTGTAGGGCTTCATGAGGTAGGTTCTGAGGGAGAAGGTGTCATCCCTCACGATGAAGTAGAGCACATCTTGCATTTCATTGGGCAGGGGGTCTGGATCTGGAAAGCCCACCATGAGGTTGCCTTACAAGCCCCTCCTTGAGGTCACTGGCATTGTATACCTGGGCATCTGAACATGAGCCGCTGCCTGAAGCATCGATGTACATGAACTTGTAGTCAGCATCGACCATGGCGAAGAGGATGATGCTGAAGAATTCCTTGAAATTGAAATAAGTGGACCCTGACTTGGCTGGAGCTTTGCAGGCCACGTGCTTGCCATCTATGGCTCCAACGGTGTGGGTGAAGTTTCACTTCTGATACCACTGCTCTGCAACTTTCTTCCATCCTTCTTCAGTGGAGGGACACTGGAGGAGCTCCTCCTTGTATTCTTCGATGATGGCCTGCACCACTTCTCTGACCACAATGCTGACGGTGTTGGATGGCACCCTCCAGCCATACTGCATGATCCTGTAGGTAGTCCCTGAAGCCAGGTGGCGCAGAGTGAGTGCCACCTTGAGCCCAGGTTCCAGGCTGGGCCGGAAGCTGGTGTTTGCCTTGGTCAACCTGGGTCCCAGCCGCTCCACAACTTCATCAAACATGGCTGGAGGCATTCTCATGAAGTTCTGGAATGCCCAAGTGTCTTCGTTCCTGAGCTCCACCATCAGCTTGTTGTACAGTCCGTCCTCTGCTCTTCTGGTGAACCATCTTCGGATCCAGACTCTTTTTGGGTGGCTCCTTTTCTTCCCACAGTAGAGTTCACAGACCCTGTAGATGGCTTCGCACTGTTGCAGAAGGATGGTGGCTGCCAAAAGGACTGTGTTACGATCCACAGTGGACATGACTGGATGCTGTGGAAGAGGGAGAGTCAGATGAAGGCTGCAGAGATCTGCACAGCTGGGCTGCTTGTCTGAAAGTGAGATGCTGACGAGTTGCTCCCCCTTTTTATAGGCAGTATAGGTGTCCCTTTGCATCCTCTAGGCATCCTCTAGGCATCCTCTAGGCATCCTCTAGACATCCTTAATATCCGAGATAGGTCCCCTCTGTGAACGTTTTTTTCCATTTTAAATGCTTTGTTTCCACTTGGCATCCATTCTGCATCCGTTCTGCATCCGTTCTGTGTCCATTCCACTTCCTCCCTGCGTCCGATCAGATGCAAGTTCCGCGGATGCGCAGCGGATGCCTAGCAGATATAGCGGATGTGTAACAGATGCAGAACAGATGCCTAGCGGATGCCTAGCGGATGCAGAATGGACGCATTGGATTCATTTTCTGCACAAAAGTTTTGAGCAGCCCAAAACTTTCTGAGTGGATGAAAGTCAATAAATGGATGCTGGATGGATAGAGAGGAAGCAAAATGGAGGCAGTGAGTACATCGCGTTTTGCAATGGATGGCAAGCTTTTTTGTCTGTTTTACATCCTCTTTGCATCCGTTGGTGCAGTGTGACAGTTGCTTTAACTCATTCTTTGCATCTGTCTTCATGCAAAAAGAAACTATAGCTCAACCCACCAAAAACATAATTGTAAAAGACAGACCAGAAATAAAAGTTAAAATAAGCAAAAATATAGTAAGAGAACACCTGTCTGATCTTGATGAAAACAAATCACCAGGGCCCGATGGGTTACATCCCAGAGTTTTAAAGGAGCTGGCAGAAGTCATCTCAGAAGCACTGCACCATATCTTTAAGAAATCCTGGAGCACAACAAGAGGACTAGAAAACCAGAGGACTGGAAAAGAACTATCAGATGACTGGAAAAGAGCTGATGTGGTTCCCCCCTTCAAAAAAGGGGAAAAAAAAAAACAGTCCCAGGAAACTATAGACCAGTCAGCCCAACATCAATACCCGGGAAGATACTGGAAAAGATAATTAAAAACAGATCTACCAACATCTAGAAACAAGTAAAGTAATAACTTGCAGTCAGCATGGGTTTGTTTTGAACAGATCATGCCAAACCAATCTTATTTCATTCAACACAGTGACTAAATTAGTAGACCAACAAAATATTGTGCACATAATATATTTAGATTTCAGCAAGGCATTCGACAAAGTAGACCACAACCTACTTCTTAGTAAGCTAGAAAAATGTGGAATAGATAGCACCACCAACTCGCAACTGGCTGGCAAACCATACACAATAAGTAGTCCTTAATGGATCTAAGTCTACATGGAGGAAAGTAAACAGTGGGGTGCCACAAGGTTCCGTCTTCGGCCCAGTACCCTTCAATATCTTCATTAACAACTTAGATGAGGGAATAGAAGAGGAACTTTCCAAATTTGCAAATATTACCAAATATTTATAAACTTTAACCTTAGACTATCTACAATTGACCTCATCCCTTTCCTAAGAGGTCTGTAGGGGATGTGCATAAGTGCACCAATGTGCCTACTGTCCCTGTCCTATTGTTCCTTTTCTTTTTTTATATTTTTCTTATATGTATCCATGTATTCATAACTATGTTTTTAATTATACCTGTTATCTTGTAAGCAATTGACAAACCAAATAAATAGATAGATAGATAGATAGATAGATAGATAGATAGATAGATAGATAAATAAATAAATAAATAAATAAATAAATAAATAAATAAATAAATAAATAAATAAATAAATAAATAAATACAACTGGAGTCTAAAACATACAATGAACGGTTGCAGGAACTGGGCTTGGCTAATCTAGTAAAGAGAAGGACCAGGGGAGACATGATAGCGGTCTTCCAATATTTGAGGGGCTGCCACAGGGAGGAAGGAGTCAAGCTATTTTCTAAAGCACCTATAGGCCAGACAATGAATAATGGATAGAAACTGAACAAGGAGAGATTTCACCTGGAAATAAGGAGAAACTTTCTGACTGTGAGAACCATCAACCAAGCTTGCCCTCGGAAGTTGTCGGAGCACCGTCACTTGAGACTTTCAAGAGATTGGACTACCATTTGTCAGAAATGGTGTCAGGTTTCCTGCCTGGGTGGAGATTTGGACTAGATGACCTACAAGGTCCCTTCCAACTCTGATTATCTGTTATCTGTTAAAGAATTGGATATATCTATTCTAATGAAAAGAAGGACTAGGGGTGACATGATTCCAGTTTTTCTAATTTTTATGGGCCATCACAGAAAAAGAAGGTCAATTGATTCACCAAAGCACTTGAGGGGCAGACAAGAAATAACAGATGGAAACAAGAAGAAATCCAACCTAGAACTAAAAAGAAATTTCTGACAGTGAGAACAATTAATCAGTTTAGTAAATTGACTCCAGTAGTTGTGGATGTATCATTACTGCAGGTTTTTAAAGAGATTTAAAGCATTTAAGAATATTAAAGCCATTTGTCCAGAATGGTATAAGTTTCCTGCTTGAGCAGTGGGTTGAACTAGAAAATCTTGAAGGTTCTTCCATGTCTTTAGTCTGTTATTTTGTTATGGAAGATTGTTAAAATTCCTAGACCATGTTCTCAAATTGAATCTGATACTATCAACAAATTGAAATTGTTTTTGAACTAAAAAGGATAGTAGGATGATTTATCACTTTTATATGACTCATAAATTGTAAAAGATACAAGGCAATACTCATTTCAATTAGGATGATTCTGAGGATGGAAAGAAAAATAGAGCTATTGTGTTTCTATGCTGGAAAATTAGGACTTAAGAGAAAGATGAACACATTACCTGCCAAAATGATTGTTTGTGAAGCTGCAGTCCACCATCCACCATTACTCTCATTCCAGATGTCATCATATCCTGGAAAGCATGGGCTATGGCATAAACAGCATTGTAGATGCTGTAGCTATGACCAGACATGTCCATTTCAAAACTTGGAGGAGAGAGGCTCTTCAATTTTTCTGCCCCTGTGCAATGTTTCACATTTATTTCATTTACAACTGTATCTGGAAATAGACAGCCAAATGTTTTCTCCCAAAAGGTTTTGATAAAACCATCTCCTGTTACACCAGATGGTGTCTGATTCTCTATAAACTCATGAAAGCCAGGTATATGATTGGAATGAAAGGTGAAGGCTATAGCTCCATGGAAAATGTCTAAATCCCAATCTCTTTGAAATCCAAAAGAAGTCAGCTCCATTTGGGCTGTGGTGATCCACACTTTGCCTAGGGGGTTCTTGTGTTTACTTTCTACTTCTTCATCTGATAAATAGGATAGAAATCTAAAAAATCCCAAGGAATGTGATTCACTGTAGGCCAATATCACCTTAACCTTGTTACTGTCTCTCAGTGTATCATATATTATGTTCCCTTGTTTTAGCATCCACTCAATATTCGTTATAAAGGTTGGAATGGGGATCTTTTGTATGAATGCAAAGCAGACGCCTTTCTGAGAAAACATTGGAATCACTGTTTGAACAAATCTTTCTCCACTCTCAGTATCCATGACAACCACCCCAATCCACATCCATCTGAAGTACAGGAGCAAAGAAAGAATCCCCTCATATTGAAGTTCTTCCTTAGGAACCATCTGGTAGAAGGGAAGACCAGGAGATTTATCCTTCATCACTGTTGTGGGACTATAGGTGAGCTAAAAAGATCCATGAAGAAAGGATAGAAAAGGAACTGGCATAGTAGACTTAAGTATGCCAAACTGTTTAAAATATTGGATATGACTTATTTCTACTTATTTCATTATGTGCCACACTAATTAGTGAAGAACCTGGAAAAAGTGCTTATACAGAGAAATGTGGTTTTTCTAGGAAGAAGACTACTTATAATAATATATGGTCATTAGGCATATCTAATTTAGCCTTTCTCTTGTCTGATTTTATGAAATGATAATTGCAATTTAATTAATATATAAAAGCAATGTGATTTTAATAATCATTTTGATCAAATTATATTTGTGCTAAGGCAGATAGAAAAGACATTCCATCTTTAAATAACTTTGAAGGCATATAATTCAATCTGCTTTTAAATAGGAAGGAGGGAGGGAGGGAGGGAGGAAGGAAGGAAGGAAAGCTCCTGTAAATCCTAAAGTATATGTCATGCAATCTCTGTCAGAAATCATTTAAAAATCTTAAGCAAATGCATGCTAAAACATACCAAAACAAATCCTTAGTAAATGTATAATTATTTACGTTTGCATATTTTTTATATCTTTCTTTTTTGTAGATCTCTGCTTTCTTTGTCTTATTCATATTGCATCAATATTCTTCTTTGATTTTATTTTTTTAATTTATCAAAATATAAAAAATAAAAAGATAAAAATAATAAGAAGAGAGGAAAAAGGGAAGGAGAACAAATGTAGGGAAAGGAAGGAAGGAAAAAAGCATTGACCCCTGGCTCAGTAGAATAAGATAATAACATACAGCCTCCACCTTTTACCCATTTTTATAACCACAAACCTGTCTACTCAGCAAAATCCAAGGTCAACATTTCCTTTTTTTCCATCTTAAACACAAAGTTCAAAAGTGGTTTCCAAATGGAAACAAAGAGCTGTATTACATCTCTAGTAACACCATCAGCTTTTGTCAAAAGTCATCCATTTTGGGAATTAAAGTATCTTTCCATTTTTGCACATAGACATTCTTGCTGCTATCAGCATATATAACATCAAATTCAATTTGTTTCAAATTCTTTGTGTATTTAGCCTAAGAGAAAAGTGTCTGGTTTTATCTTGATATTCACTTTAATCTTTTCTATTAAGATGTGAATCTTACTTCAATATTTATTTGATCTGTCACGGGTCCCCCATAGAAGATAAAAAGTTCCTTCTTTATGTTTACATTTCTAACATATATTTGAAATACTTTTATACATTCGGACAATTTATTCAGTGTTCATTTTATTAAAAATATTTTAAATTATAATTTATTGCAATTTTTAAATGTTTCATCCACATATTTCTCATTGTTCAAATATTATATTATACCCCAAATTCTTTGCCCATTGTCTAATTAAAAATTGGAAATGTGGATATAATTGTGTTGAAGGAAATTTCTGTGAGAATTTTGAGAAAGAAAAAAGCTTCTACCTTCCTAACAGACATTCTGAAGAAGTGAGGGAAAAAACAGTTAAGAGATAATGTGACAACTATTCAAATATTATAGAGTTTTATTACAATATTACAATGGGAAATAAGGAGCTTTAATATTCCTGGATGCAGAGAAAACCACTGAAATTTAAATTTCATTTTTATGTTCAAAGTCCTGGAAGGTGTGGACTTTGAGAGGCATTTATTCAAGAGTTAAAGTGATTTCTCCCTTACAACAAGCAAATATTATTATTAATGGAGACTTACCTAAACTATGTGAAATTCAAAAAGTGAAATTCACTATGTAAAATGCAAGAATACATGTTATCTCCCTTATTGTCTATAGTGCCATTGGAAACTTTGAATAGGGCTATTAGACAGGATGAGAAAATAAAAGACATAAATATCAAAATGTCAAGACAAGAGTGTTGGACCTATGATCAAATAATACAAGATGAACCTAACCTCAAATCCAAAGAAGAGTTGGAATCAGAAGAGCATATCACTGGATTCCATATATATAATTGAAATAATGTTTTAAATTATATTTAAAAAGCTATGGACTTTGCAAAAATAAATTGAAAACTCAATTGTGTGGTAATGCTGAATATATTATTGCTAAGGTTTATAAGCTGATATTGAAAAAATATCATTTTTAATAGATCTCTTGACCTTCCCATTTAGTTCTACACAGTTTCTTTTATTACTCATTTAGAGTAATATAGCTCTTTGTCTTTCCTTGCCCTTCTCTATATTGTCCGATGTCTCTATTTCAATTTATTTTCTGCCTTCCTGACATATCACAACATAATTGTAGACACCAGTTCATTGCCTTTCAATTTTTGTATGACTGGATCTCTTTGATTGATTTAGTAATATGAAAGATAGTCATGTATTTTGCAGGCATTCTATTTACCAAATAAAACCCCAACATTTTAGTTGTAACTTTGCAGGAAAAGGTTAATGATCTGTGACATAATCAGGACTTGATAATTTTCCCATTATCCCCAAAAATAGAGTGTACAGTTAACAGTTTCTCCCTAAGAACATATATATTTTTGCAGATGCTAAGAGTTATGTGCTCATTGTAATAGCTAAATCCATTTTATCTGTAGTTTTTGTGAGGAGTTGAATCTCTATTTTCATCCTCTTGCAAAACCTGTGTCTATAATATACGTATCTAAATCGTCTTGGTTCTTTGGGATTTTTAAAGATCTAGATTGATGCTGTGGAAAACTCAGAAATTGGAGAATTCATTTTAATAATTTGTTCCAACTATATCTTTTATTAAAAATGGTATGATACGATATGATTTTTAATTAACTTTTTCTCAAATGTAAAACGAATAATTGGTATTGAACAACAACGACAGTTAAAAACATAATGCGCTTTCTGTATGTGCTACCTGAGGAATCTTGTAGATATCAAGGAAAATTGCCATATCAAGAGAAGTAAGAGAATCTAATCCACCAATCACTGCGAGGAGCTTCTTCTTCATATTACAGTTGTAGTTTGGGAAAAAACTTTCTAGTGTATAGATAAGTACCATTGTGGAATGAAATGTCCATTTTGCATTGTAATAATTATTATAAATATGGAATCCCAATGTTATATTTGGTAATATCTGAGGATTTTCATTGATCTCCTTTACTGCAAAGGCCAAAGCAAGGATATGCTGGTAATTCATTGGAAGTATTCTACAATGAGAATTGTATTAAATGTCAGTGAAGTATTCCATGTGTCCAACACTCCATGTTAATGTATTACTGTCATATTTATTACAGATTACTATTTCTCTTGAGTGTAATATTAAACATATTGATAGTCCTATAAAATATTTTTCTAAGTTTAAGTGTAGATTATAACTTTTTGTAATCAACTTCACGAAAAGAGATTTTCAGAAAAATGTTATGACTTATAAAGCTGGACAATATATCAGAGGGGGGAAAAACTGGTAAATATATAGACAATTGACATATGTACCTCATAGAATTGTTAAACTGAAAATAACTTGAATAGGGTAAAAAGATGCCTTGAAACCCAAGTCTGAAGAATAGAGGAAATTGCTGTGGTACAGGAGTTTGGAAGAGGATTGATTTAATTTTATTATATTCATATTTCAAGACTTTTCTTAAAGTATTATTAGAAAATGTTTTTCAAAAGCTTGAAAGTTGACTTGTTGGACCTAGAAAGAGTATCTTTGACTAGAAGAAAAATACATGGTAATGAACAAATATTTCTATAAAATAACATTTATAAAAATTAAATACTTTTCTTCTGCACTGTAGCAAACTCTACAGTCAAAGTTATGTGTAAACTTCAAAGTCAAAACTGCCTACCTATTGAAAATTCTTTTAGTTGTATTGATATTTTTCTATAGTTTGAAGATGACAAAACATCACAAGAAAAATTAGGATGATGTACAAAAATAAATTTCTTACATAAGCTCTTCTGGCAAGGGTGGTAGAGGTTTTTTTGTGAAATCTTTGGCATATGAGAGGAAAAGTCCATGAGATGCAATCCCCCCAAGAATGAAGTCTCCATTCTGATGATATTTGTGAAGTGGTTGTCCTGGATACTTTACACTGCATTTCATAGTGAATGGTTTGTATGCCATGTACTGAAGTAGTGCTAACAGGACTATGTTTGCTATTAACATGTTGAAGACCAATAAAACATTTCCTTCTGCATGTTCTTTTCTGGTCTTATCCATGGTCAGCACAGTTGTCATTTTTATAAAAGTCATTTGTATACAAGAACAATTCTCTACGGACTTAGAATTCTAAGAGTTAAATATGGATGAACATATTGACACTCACCCTTCCTTATTTCCATTTCCCATTGCTTGAGGTCAAATTTGTGCCATAATAAACTGAGTATATTATTCCCACAATTTGTGGGAACAGCAGCAGTTTCACATCTGCTAATTTAATTATGTTTCTTAAATCAATTCAGTGAATAGGGAATTGTTATTTATTCAGAATTGGTATTCTTTGTGGAATTTCTACAGAAAACATATTTATCATTTGTTGGAAATTGAGAAGTGGGAGGAGAGATAACAAAAGTTGACTACATTAGATGTGATATTCAGGCACTTCATCATAAGTTTAATCAGTTTTTCAACATAATTGCCAAAAATGAAAGGAATGAGTATCAGCACCTGGACCAAATTAGTTCTTGGAAACACTTTCAGACATATTTTTGTAAAATTTTCATTACAGTGGGAAATAATGCTAAGTTTCTTTGCAGAAACTGGAGAACTTAAAAAGAGAAAGAGTGACTCCAGATTTTCCTTCCTAGTCTATTTTAGTAAAGCTGGATGAATTACAGCACTGAAATATATTTTCTGTGGTACCCATGTACCTGCCTGTAGTTTGTAGTTACTTTATTTCACATTTTTGCCCACTGTGGCCTCTTTGTGGCATCCCTGTGTCCTGTAGAAACCACATACCTACCTGCACTAACCATTATTTCTTCATTATAACTTTGAATGGTCTAGATTGATGACTACCTGTAATTCATATATGTAATTTGTATTTTGCCTTATATCCATTAAAAGCAACATTTTCTAAAGACTGAAAATAATATTGTGTATCTATTCATTCACAGTTCATTTCCAAAGACAAGAGAACCATAAAAATAGCAAAAACAAAGGAAAAATTAAAAGCAATCATAGAATGATCTTAAATTAAAATGTGGATTATTGTACATTGCATTTTTGTAAAATTGAGTATAACTTACCTTTGAATACTACTATTAATTTATTACACTTTTGGGGAAGACTTCTCTAATTTATCAATATTCTTTTCAGCTTAGAATATCTGGATAGTTGTACCATATCCAAAGGGAAAATGTTCCCTTCTTTGAAGTTTACATCCTGATAAATTCATATATCACAGATTAAGAATCAAAGAAAGAAATATATCATCTAAGTTAACTGTATTTTAAATTTATTTTAAATCCTGAGATATAACATAGCAATCTCTATTTTGGGTTAGATACATTTTGTATCTGGAGAATACAGAATGGAAGCAGTAACTAATTTGTTGCTGCAAGCATATTCTTATATTAGTTTCTGATTCATTGAAGAAGATAAGAAAACTAATCAATCAAAGCATGATATTCTAAAAAAATAAACATTAAATCAATAAGAAGTTACAATTATGGGCATGTTCCTAAGTAGTAGTTCAACAATTGATCTTTGCAGAAATAAAGTATAAACAAAGGAGAAAATAACATTCTGACCACATTTTCCATTTAAATTTTAGTCAACTATTCTATGGTATTTCTGCTGTATGTACAATAGCACAATCAAAACAGAATACTTGACTATATCCAGCAATTTATTTTTATTCTTAGTTCCTTTTTATTAAGGTCTGGTCTCAGAAAAATAATGTAGCATTTGGGGAAAAAGATACAGATCAGCATCCCAGCACTTGAGGCTAACATTGAGAAGATTTCCACAGCCATTGTGTTCCCCCTGGTGCTCAGGTAGGTTGGAGCAAAAAAGAGCCAAACACTGCAGAAAACCAACATGCTGAAAGTGATAAACTTGGCTTCATTAAAAGTATTTGGTAATTTCCTGGCAAAGAAAGCAACTATAAAACTGGTCATGGCCAAGAAGCCCATAAAACACCTTGCAAAGTAAAACATAATCATGGACCCTTCCTTACATTGTAGGACAATTTTTCCAGGCTCTGAGTGCAGGTCAAAATCTGGGACAAGAGGAGAGATGGACAACCATAGAGTACAAATCCCAGTCTGAATGAAAAATCCAGATAAAACAAAAGCATATCTTTTCTCCACCAACTGGCTCATCCTGCTTCCTGGCTTGGTTGTCATGAAAGCCAAGATCACAGTCAGAGTTTTGGCCAGTACACAGGAAATAGCCATGCAGAAGATGATACTGAAACCAGTTTGTCGGAGAACATTATCATTATACTCCTAATTGAAAGCTCTATACAAAAAGTTATATTTATATTTTCTTATAAATATAACTTTAGGGAATCAAATTGTGACTATTATATATTTTATCAATGCCATACAGCAGGTCTCAAGATATTTTTTCAAATCTAGCCATGAAGTCCTTATGCATAAATTAATTTCTTTCTGTAAAACATTTGAGAGCTTTGTTTGGTATAAGTAGATATTCAAAGAAAGATAGACTATGTATCTCTGATCTAAATGCAAAATGTTTATGAAGAGGAGGAGGAGGGGGAGACTGCTTTATACATTGACAAACAATAAATTTTCCGGAAGAGACAGAATAACAATAATATTCTTACCCTCCATTTCAGCAATTTTCCCTTCTGGACATAGATTACAAGAGTAGCAGCAGAATGGTTTACCCTCTATGACTTGTTTACTAGATCCTGGATAACAGCTTGGGGTACAGAGAGAAACGGGCTGTGATTAGCTTGTAGAGAAACAAATCAAGAAAATAAATTATACTTTTAAAAATGATTTTCTTAAAACCATTGTTTTTAGGGAGCTTTTTATTCTGTATTATATATCAACCATACAGTACATCCATGTCTTAAAGGCTTATTTCTACTTATAATAACAACTTCTTCTTGAAATATTGAACTGCCACTTAAATTTCATAGATTATATTTTGAAATATTTTTATAGTATTACATAATACAGTTGTTTTTTCTGTCTTCAACAAACTATGTCATATACTTATTAATAGAAAATCAATTTTAATTTTCAAGAATGATAATAAGTAAAAAGAAAAAAATAGGCAACCCAGCATCAGAATATGATCAAGAAAACATTTCTTTTATAAGGCATGTTGTACTAAAACTATTATACTCAAGAGGACAATTGTGTCTGCAGAAGGAAAGAAAGACATAAATGCTGCTTCGGCAGCACATATACTAAAATTGGAACGATACAGAGAAGATTAGCATGGCCCCTGCGCAAGGATGACACGCAAATTCGTGAAGCGTTCCATAATTTATTGGAGAAGGTGGAGCTTCGTCTCGGTGCTACAGCTGAGATCTCGGGGCTCTGAGATCTCAGCTGATATTTTCACCCCTGGTCGGTCCTAACGGACCTAAACTGTCCCGTAGAGACGGGGATTGTGAAGGGCACAGTCCCAGGATCCCAGAGATATCGCAAATCTCTGGTTTGATCCGGGAGAAGCCCTTTTGCT
>BLBF01000050.1:1159649-1190775 GCA_015471245.1 Laticauda colubrina
ATATGTTTGTTTGTTAAAAAATTAATAAAAAATTTTTCAAAAAAAAATAATTCTCTCTTATCTACACTAAGGGATACTCAACATCCAGGTAATGGGGGGGGGGGAAATCCACCCATTTATGCTAGTTTGATTGTATCCTATGATTGGTTCTGAAAATGACATTTTAAGTGGGACATTAACAAATAGCCAAAGGAAAATGAAGAAGTTGGAGAAAGCAATTTTATGAAGGAAAGCAAGTCTATGAAATGAAAATGAAAGCAAGTCTATGAAAAATGAAGAAGTGCTCATCATAAAACAGATTACAAAGAGCCATAATACCTAGTACATCTACAGCTGGCAAACTTGATTTTCTCTTCTTCCCACCATCCCCAATAAGCAAAACTGGAACCCAGAATTGACAAATATTCTGTATTTTTAATTTTTTCATAATAATAGCTCCCTTCTGATGCTATAAACTTGCACTATATTAATATAACCATCTGTCAGGGAAAGCTTTAGGGGTTACTTAGCATGGAATGGCAATTGCAAAGTTGGGGACCTTCGAGATTCCTCTCAATTCTAGCTTATTATTATTTATTTTATCGATTTCTATTTACATTTTAAAACTAATGATTTTTATTTTTATTTCCTTGCTTACTCAGAGAAAATTTTCAGTGGAAATCAGAGGAATTAAACCACTCTAGTTCTTTTTTTGAAATGTTGTACTCTCATATTTCTAATATGAATCACTCCTGATATTATTAATTGTAATAGTTGTATGCAGGAATACATTTAGCAACACAGTACGGGGGAAAAATTACTGACTGTTGGCTACCACTTCAAATAGTGTCTAGTTTGTCCATATCTGTACTTTTGAGCTAATCATTTAGGTTATTTGATATTAAATTCGATATTTAACTGCTCTACTTAAATATTAATTTAATTCAACCATTATACAGCAGTTCCTATGAACTGTATCAGATGGATAAGACCAAAGGTCCAGAGCAAATGAGCTTGATCTCTTTCTTAATTCCACAGGATTTAAAGTAATGGCTAAGATTCAGTGATCATGCATGAATCAAAGATTTCCCAAGTTATCAATTCCTGGAACCTACCTGGTTAAACCAGCTGCTCCATTTTATGGTATCTTCTTTGATAATTAACATGTTGTTTGAAGAAGAGTGTAGATCTATCCTTCCTATTTTCACTACTGTCTGATTTTCCGAGAAAATAAAATTAACATCAAATCCAGCTACCAAATTTCCGTCTTGATCAAATGTTATCTTTTCTCCAATACTGTTATTAAATGTGATATGTCTCAAGAAATTAGGAAGCTGAACTGAAATGAAAATGCAAGTTTAAAAAGATGTACAGGGAGATACTTCTACAAATTAAATGCTCAAGGATTCTTTTCAATTATTAATGAAAAAGATATTTATTATTTAAATGAATCCCATAGTTTCCCCATGCTGCTGGTGTATAGTTATTCTTGTACACCAGCAGCTACCATTTTATTTTAAAGGCTATCCTGATGGTACAATGATTTCTGTCATATGCAAGAGAAACAGTGTTTTGGTGTATAATAAACCCTGTAGACAACCTCAGATTGTTAGAATAAACCAAATGATGCAGTTAAGAACTTCTTTTGAAAATCAAAACTTAATAATCCATATATTGTAATAGATCACATGCATTAAAAACTATCATTTCTGTGTATTAGAACAGGGATCATCAACCCCTGAGCCATGGCCCATTAGTGGATCTTGAGCTGTTTGGAACTAGGTCAACAAAATGTCGGGTGTGCCTGCCACTCCTGCAAATGGAGTTGTGCACATGTATATGTGTGCCTGCTGCTCATGTGGAACTATTCCCTCTCCCCCTACTCTGAGCTACAAACCTATAAAGGTTGGGGAACTGTATTAAAACAAAGAAGTACTATAGAGACCAGCTGTGGAAATTGCAAGACTGCATTAAATTAAAATAATTTCATGAGATAGAAAAGAAAAGCAAGTCATTGTCAGATTTTTCAGTTAAGATTCAAGGTATTATATGCTACATTACCTGCCAAAATGGTTGATTATGAACCTGTAGTCCACGATTTATTACTGTTTTATGTCTGAGTCCAGATGTAGATATAGCATGTAAAGCATAGGCAACTGCATAGACATGGGAAGCACAATTTGCACAAATCTTTCTCCATTCTCGTTATCCATTACCACCACTCCAATCTATATCCATCTGAAGTGCAGAAGCAGAGCTAGAATCCCCTTATACTGAAGGTTTTCCTTAGGAACCATCTAGTAGAAGGGAAGACCAGAAGATTTATCCTTCATCACTGAAGTTGAACTATAGGTGAGCTAAAGAGATCCATAAAGATGAGATATATTAAAGATGAAAGACAGATTTAATATGGACAAATGGACAATTAGAACTGAGAAGAAAATTTAATTTGAAATAAAGTTTATACAAATCATATAAATATGGGCATATAGGAGTAAATGTGGCAAACTGCTGCTAAATATTACATTGTGATCATTTAAAAGATAACTTATTAAATTATGTATTGATGATATGTAACACTGATTAAATTGTCTAATATGTTTCAAGGAAGATGAAAGCAATGTTAGAGGTATGAAAAGGGAGAGGATATATTTCTGATTTTATATTTGTTGATTTATATACTACTTGAATAACATTTTCAAGCTTTAAAAAGATAAATATCAAAAACGTTAAACTTAGGAAGAGTTACATGAGAACTAAGAGCAAGCTGGCCAAGGAGTGAGGTCTTCTTTCCTCCTTGTCAAACATCTGTAACAAACAAACATAAAAAGCCCATGACACCCCAAGCCAAATAACCAAAGCCATATTTTAAGATTCTTTTGGAGGGCCAGGAGGGTTGGAGAAGGTTCCATAAGGACAGGAGTAGAGCAAAAATAGGCTGTTCTCCTTGAGTCCAGTAGTCAAAATTCTTTAACTGGCAGAGTCCACAGCAAGACTTTTCCACTGAAGTGAATGGGCAGGCTAATCTCATTTGTATACATTTATTGTATTGAAAAATTCTAACATAATAATAAAAAATATTTTAAAAAATGAATATTTATCACGAAGACAGGAATTTTGAGAAGATGAAAATGCAAAGAAAATGTTGATAAATGAATGATTTATTGTACTCCAAGTAAGAAGCTAAAGAACTTTTCCTTATCTTGGAGATCACTTTATCTAATCTCATAAGGAGTACATCAATAAATCACTGATTTACTCCAAGTAAGAAGCTAGAACTTTTCCTTATTTTGTAGATAATTTTCATCTAATCTGATGAACAGTTACTCAGACTCCAGAGATACATTGATTGGATTAAAGAAAAAGTGAAGAAATGGAAACCCTCAAAAGCATTTCCTACTTGGGGAATCTTGTAGATCTCTAGGAGAATCCTCATGCCCAGAGAAGTATGGGAATCCAGTCCACCAATCACTGCAATCAGCTTCTTTTCCATGAAGCAACTATAGTTTGGAAAGAAATTCTCCAAAGTATACAAAAGGAGCATAGTAGAATGAAAGGTCCATTTTCCACTATAGTAATTGTCAAAAAATTGGAATCCCAAAGTGACATTGAGAAGTATTTGACGATTGTCTTTAAGGGCCTGTCACATAGGCCGACGGATGCAAAACGTATGTAAAAAGGACACAGCAGACGAGAAAATATTCCATCCATTGTTATCTGCTCTCAAAAGTGCCCTGAATTTGCATAAGCAGAGTGGACAAAAACGGAAAGGAACGGATGGGGGGAGGATGTAGCAAGGATGTTAAGCGGATGCTCTATGGAAGCCTAGGAGATGGAAGCAGATGGAAATGGATGGAACATCCTCAGGGCTTCTGGGGGAGCACAGCAAAGCAGACGCACAATGGAAGGAATGGATGCAGAGCGGATGCCTAGCATATACAGCTGATGCATCACGGAAGCCAAGAGGATGCCTAGCGGATGCCTGTGGATGCAAAGTGTTCACTGCGCACGCGGGGAGGATGCATTGCATCAGCCCCGCAGATATTAAAGGATGCACCTGCTGGTGCTGCTGGTGCTGCTGGTGCTGCTGGTGCTGCTGGTGCTGCTGGTCCTGCTGGTGTTGCTTTTGCTGCTACTGTTGTTGTTGCTGCTGCTGGTGGTGGTGGTGTGGTGGAGCAGCCCCTAGAACCTTGAAGCCCCTTTGATGAGGGCCCAGATGGCCCTGCCAGAGGGAGGAAGAGGCATATGCGTGAATGGGAGAGGAGGCAATACTCTATCAAAGAGGATCATGAGGATGAGGTGCTTGAATGGCTGAGGGAGAACGAGTATCTATGGCAAAAGGGACAAAGGCTCTATCGAGACACCAAAAGGAAGCAGGCTGCTTGGAGAGAGAAGGCAGAGAGCCTGGGCTATACTTCGGAGGTCCTCCTTGGCTGGTGGAAGCACATGCACACCTGGTACGGGAAGCTGCACCACAAGAAATCTGGCCAGGCCATGGTCAAGCTCAACGACTGGGAGACCTATGTGATGGCCAAGTGCAGCTTCTTGGAGGGTGAGATCCGCCACTGAGGAGCAGCCCCTCTGACAACCCTATCTCTCAGGCAGCCCACAGAGAGCCAGTTCTCTTCTGGCCAAGAGTCAGCTCCTGTGTCCAGGCAGGAAGCTGTGGAGCGTCCAATGACGGAGACCCCCCCCCCGACAGCTGCACTCCCCGTGGCAGAGTGCATGGAGGACCCCCTGACGCAGTTGGAGCAAGGAGAGGGCACTTCCACCAGAGACCAACCCACATCCACCCCCAGCTCCACCTCCACAGAAAGCAGGCAGAGAGCCAGAACGGAGGGGCAGAGCCACACTGTCCTACTGAAGATCAGGTACACCATCAAAAGCAGTGTAGATCTCCTCTCTCAGCTGGTACACACTGACATACCATCCTCAAATCACAAGCCCTTCCTCACCTACGTCAACCAGACCCTCCTGGAAATGTCCGAATCACAGTACCAGGTGATCAAGGACAGGATCACCGGTCTTCTTCACAACCCTCCAGACCCAGCTGAACCTGTTCCCACCCACTCCAGGTCTGCTCCTCAACCCCAGGTGATGTCACTGCCCTTCCAAGGCTTTCCACAGGCCCTCACCTATCAAGGCTACGGCTACCAGGAGCTCCAGCAGCACAGGCAGCCCTTCCCAGTCCAGGCACAGGTACATCGAATGCCACCAGTGCCACCAATGCCACCGATGCCACTGACACCACAGATGCCACCGATGCCACAGATGCCACCCATGCCACAGATGCCACCAACGCTGCAGATGTCACCCACGTCTCACCTCGCTCACCTGCAGACCAGACAGCCCCACTACACTCCTTCCTCCACCCGACAGCCAAGCCTGGCCTCAAAACATCTGTCATTGGTCTTGGGACTGACACCCCATGTCCTCGAGGAAGGGGCTCTCAACATCACAGGACTGAGCCAGCTCTCTGAGAGCTTCCTCCACACATCATCCGCTGTTGTCCTCTCAGGGCCAGGCACTCCAATGGCGCCTCAGACCAGCACTCCAGCAGCAGCTACCTCCACAGCACCTGGACTCTTCACTCCTGAGACTATGGGCACACCTCAGAGTGTCTGAGAAGAGTGCCAGAGACTGGGTTGCTACCTGTTGACTTTATCTTTGCTTGGGACACTTTACTTGGGTCATTTTGCTTTTACAGTTTGTTATTAATAAAGATTATCTTTGCTTCACACACTTGCTTCAGTTCTTTTAGTCAATAAAGTCTTGGTGGAAACTTTTAGAAATGTTTTAAGCCTTTGCATGCTTGTGGGATGGGTAAGGATAGCAGTGGGATGGGCAGGGATACCTTTGGAATGGGTAATAGCTGTGGGATAGATAAACCTCCAGTGCAGGCATAGTGGGACTATATGGTCCACCCTTCCAGGTGCCACACCTATGGCCCTTTATTATCAATAACAATGTAATCATTCATCCACACATTTCAACATAAACACAACTCTATATTAAATGCCCTGTTCATTGTAGGGCCACTCAACATACATGGCACAATCTCATCAGTGTGATGAGACAGGCTCAAGGAAGCATCCATTAAGCATCTACCATCCTCTCTTGCCACTCCACTGCTCCAGCTGGGGAGTTGCACCAGTGTTTCAGGAGGTTGCACTGCTTCTTCCCTTCACGTGAAGCTCTGTTGGGGCCTTGCACATCCACAGTGTCTATCAGGTTTTGCTCTTGCCTTCATTCACCAGACTCCCTGTCCCCATTGCCTTGTTGAGAGTCCACAAGCCTGTTCTGCAAGACTGGGTAGCAGGTGCGCATGAGATTGTGCAGGATGCAGCAAGCTTCCACAATGTTTCTCACCGTCTCTGGGTGATGCTGCATGGTGGTGAGAAGTACCTGGAACCCATTGGCCAGGATGTCAAAGGTGTTCTTCACCACCCGCCTTGCCCTGGACAGCCTGTAGTTGAAGATCCTTTCTTCACGGGTGAGGCATCTGGAGGTGTAGGGCTTCATGAGGTAGGCTCTGAGGGAGAAGGCGTCATCCCCCACGATGAAGTAGGGCACATCTTGCATGTTGTTTGGCAGAGGGTCTGGATCTGGGAAGCCCATGATGAGGTTGCATTCCAGCCTCTCCTTTAGGTGACTGGCATTGTTTACCTGGCTATCTGAAGGTGAGCTGTTACCTGCAGCATCGATGTACATGAAATTGTGGTCAGCATCGACCATGGCAAAGAGGATGATGCTGAAGAAGCCCTTGTAGTTGAAATAAGTGGACCCTGACTTTGCTGGAGCTTTGCAGGCCACATGCTTCCAATCTATGGCTCCAACAGTATGGGGGAAGTTCCACTTCTGATACCACTGCTCTGAAACTTTCTTCCAGCCTTCTTCAGTGGAGGGGCACTGGAGGAGCTCCTCCAGGTATTCTTCGATGATGGCCTACACCACTTCTCTGACCACAGTGCTGATGGTGTTGTGTGGCACCCTCCAGGCGTACTGCATGCTCCTGTTCGTGGTCCCGGAGGCCAGGTGGTGCAGAGTCAGTGCCACCTTGAGGATCCAGGCTGGGCCAGAAGTTGGTGCTCTTCTTGGTCAACCTGGGTCTTAGCTGCTCCACAACTTCGTCAAACATGGCTGGTGGCATCCTCATAATCATACCTCCAAATCCCCTAAGTTTATGTTTTTTAAAATTCTTTTGATTTTCCAGTTATTTGTCTTCCCAATTGTCCAAACTTTAAAGTTTTGTTTAATTTTCTTTTCTCTTTTCTTCTATCACTTTTTTTCTTTTGCTTCATATTATATTCTTTCAAATAGCATTAATAGCTCAAATCCAAATGTTTAAAGTCCACTATGTTTAAAACTATAAGTTTTAAAGTTCACTATGAGAAAACTATGTTTTCTCCAGTCTTTCAAATTGCATTATTTTCTATCACATACCCAAAATTTCCAAGATCCTCCAAACCATGTTCACTTTTTTTGTTGATGCTGCAACTGGGAAGCAACAAATAACTTTGAATGGTTCTTAAATGAATAGTCATAGGTTGAGGGCTACCTGTAGAATCATTCTGTACAATAAAATTGTGATAAAATGTTTTCTATGAATTTTATTATCATTTTTACCACCCAAACTTTATATTAATATTATGAACTTAAAAAAGGTCTCTTGGAAGAGGAAAAATGACTTTGAAGTTACCTGTTGATTACTTTTCCAGGTGTCTTCAGAATCAATGGGTTCCAAATGAAATACATACTTTTAACAACTTAATTAATATAAATGTTAGGAAAAATATTCAGCACAATTTCCATTATAAAATATACATTAATATGGAATTCCATCTGAAAAGAAGATTACAGTTACATTCTTGGGCACTTTGAACTACTTCTCTTTTTTCTTATCTGCTTGTTATTCAACTCTGGCCTTAGAACTATAATGTAGCATTTGGGGAAAAAGATACAGATCAGCACCCCAGCACTTGAGGGTAACATTGAGAAGATCTCCACAGTTACGGTGTATTTCCCCTTGGTGCTCAGATAGGTTGGGATGAAGGATATCCAAACATTGCAGAAGACCAACATGCTGAAAGTGATAAACCTGGCTTCATTAAAAGTATCTGGTAATTTCCTGGCAAAGAAAGCAACTATAAAACTAGTAATTGCCAAGAAGCCCATGTAACACCTTGCAGAGTAAAACAAAATCAATGACCCTTCCTTACATTGTCGGACAATTTTTCCATTCCCTGGGTGCAGGTCAGCATCTGGGACAGGAGGAGAGATGGACAGCCATATAATGCAAATCCCAGTCTGAATTAAGAAGCCAGATAAAACAAATCTTTTCCCCATCCATTGGCTCTATCCTGCTTCCTGGCTTGGTTGGCATGAAAGCCAGGACCACAGTAACAGTCTTGGCCAGAATACAGGAAATAGCAACAGAGAAGATGATGCTGAAACTAGTTTGATGGGGAATACCTGACACCTTACTGGACTGACCGATGAATACTAATGTATACAGGAAGCAAAGCAAAAGGGTGACAAGAAGAATATACGTGAGAACCCGATTACTGGCTTTGATGATGGGAGTGTTGTGATGCATCAAAAATGTCCTTAGTATCAGAAATGTGATTGTGGAACAGAAAAGAGCCAAACAGGCTAAAGTGATCCCAAAAGGTTCTTTATATGACAAGAAACTTGTATCTTTGGGAACACATGTATCCTGTTTTTGGTTGGGATAATTTTCATCTGTGCAATCATAACAGTCATTCATATCTGAAATGGAAAGAAGGTATCATCAAACTCATATGGATTCATAAATCTTTATAGCCTTTATAATATTATATATTACATTATGCTTTATTCCAAATAGGAAATAAATGTCTTAGTTATGGCCAGGTCTATGAAAACAGATATGCATCTCTTATACATCAGACATGAACAATTACAATAACATAATTCTTATTTGAAAGCACCATGCAAAAATATTGCCATGTCTTATACAAATTATTTTAAGGAATAGAATCATGTCTGTTATATATTATATCTGTTCCATATTAACATACTCCAAATAGGCTATTCCTATTTGACAAGAATACTCAAAGCTGATTGGTTGCTTTTCTCAATGCTGATTGGCCAATTATAGCTAGCCTATGATTGGCCAGTTCAAGTGGCGGGAAAAACAAGTAGCTGTCATTGGCCACTAGCCGCGAGCAGCTTCTCTATAAAAAGAGCTCCCCCGGCTCCTGGTTAAGACAGATTTTCTGCACTAAATAAAAGAGCTGAAGTTATGCTAATCTCCAGCTCTCATTCTTCTGCAAACACAACACTGGTGACAAGGATGGGATACTGAGAGAGGAGACCAGTCGAGCACGTGGCATCGAGAACCAAGCAGACGAAATGGCCAGAATCAACTCGCCACCCGCACCATTCAATCCAGCAACAGAGGACTGGGAATCCTACATCGATAGATTCCTCATGTTCCTGGAAAGTAACAATCTACAAGGAATCTTAGACAACCGAAAAAGAGCTGTGTTCCTGATGCACTGTGGGCCCACAGTCTTCAAGATGGCCAAAGCACTGGCAAAACCAGAAGATGTGAAACAGATGGCCTGGCCAGATCTAGAAAAGCTGCTGAAGGCTCACTACACACTGACCATCTCCAGCCTTATTTGGAGACACGAATTTTACAAATGAGACCAGAGAGAAGGTGAGACCATCACAGACTTCGTAGTGGCTCTCAGGGACATTGGAGGGGCATGCAAATTCCTAAACATAGAGGAAGCCATGATGGATTGTGTGGTCCTCGGACTAAGAGATCTTACCCTACAAAGCTGGCTGCTAACCCGGCCAAATATTACAGTTACTGAAGCTATTGCTGAAGCCATGGCAGCAGAAGCAACAAAAAAATCAGTGGCAAAAATACAACAGATGAATGCCAATTCATCCAAGACACCAACTGAAATGAGCCAGAGCACCAAGAAGAAGGCAGAGAGTGCACACAAAACCACTGCACACTATGCAGACAGTGGATCATCCGGAATCAACAATGAGGTTGAAGAGAAAATCCACAGACTCCAGGCTGAACAAGATCAATGACTGAAGAAAGGTTGTAAGTCAGGGTTTCAGTGTGCTGGGTGCGGAGGAGACCACCCCCATTCTGAGTGCTGGTTCTTTGATGCCGTGTTCCAGTACTGTGAGAGACAGAGTCACATTGCACAAGTATGCCGAAACCGAAAAAGCTACAGCCCCAGATGTAGGGACAACACACCATCAAAAAATAAAGAGAGGCAAACATGGAGCTGCGAGAGTCGCAAAAGCAAAGGCAACCGGCTAAACAAGAGCTACAGGAAAAAGGAAACACACCAAACCATCACCATTGGTCACTCTAACACAACAAATGGCCGAAAAATACATGTGACAGTTCTGATCGAGGGCCAAGAATGTAAAATGGTCAATTCCGGATCGTACCTATCGATGGTATCATGGGATATCATTAAAAGACTAGTGCTGCATATTGGCAGAGCTGAACTAGAACACCAATCACTAATACTAAAAGACTACCAAGGAAACAGAATAATGGAAGTCGGTCTTGGATACTTCCAGATAACTTTCAAAGAACACCAGAAAATCTTGCCTCTAACCATCGTAGACCGAAACCGACCAAGCCTATTGGAACTTGAGTGGTTCGAACCTCTAGGAATTGGAGTGACCAGCATTAACCACATCGCCGACACAGACTGGGAGGAGAACCTGATGAGAGAGTTCCAGGACTTCTATAATGGAAAATTAGGCAAGTACCGAGGGTCCCCTATCTCATTTAATTTAGACCCAACAATAGCTCCAATTAGGCTGAAGGTGAGGCGAGTCCCCTTCGCACTGAAACCCAAAATTGATGAAGAACTAAACAAACTAAGAACACAAGGCATTTTGGAACCAAGTGATCATGCTAAATGGGAGACCCCAATCGTGACCCCAGTTAAGCTGGATGGGTCCATGAGAATCTGTGGGGATTACAAGGCTACCCTAAACCATGCGCTACAACAAAGTGTGTATCCTGTTCCGGTAGTGCAACATCTACTACACTCATTGGGGAGAGGCAGGGTCTTCGCAAAGCTCGACCTTGCCCAAGCATATCAACAATTGCCAGTAGACCCTGAAACAGCAGAGGCGCAAATGATCATGACTCATAGAGGAGCCTTCAAATGCAAAAGGCTGCTATTCAGAGTCGGCATAGCCCCAGGGATGTTCCAAAGCCTAATGGAGCAATTATTACACATGATAAAAGTAGTAGCCCCATACTTTGATGATGTGCTAGTTTCAGCTAGTGACGAGAGACAATTAGAAGCCCGTCTCAGAGTGGTGTTACAAAGGTTACAAAAAGCGGGACTCAAGGTAAAAAAAGAAAAGTGTAAATTGGCCACATTGAAAGTTGAATTCCTGGGGTATCAAATCAATAAAAAGGGCATCCACCCCACAGAGAAAAAAATTAAGGTAATCAAAAAAGTGCCCAGACCTAAAAACAAGGTAGAGTTGCAAGCATTCTTGGGACTTATAAATTTTTACAATATTTTTCTGCCACAGAAGGCAACAACAGCAGAACCACTACATAGGCTATTGGACAAGACAGCCACTTGGACCTGGGGACGATGTGAAGAGACAGCGTTCCAGAGGATAAAAGACCTAATACCTCCGACTCGGTTTTGATCAATACAGTGAGACATTATCGTTAACAGTCACCTGCGATGCATCACCATTCAGCATCGGAGCCGTACTTAGCCACATCTTGCCTGATGGGAGAGAAGCACCCATCACATTCTACTCCAGAACATTCTCAAAAACTGAATGAAACTATAGTCAATTGGACAGAGAGGCATTAGCGGCAATATCCGGCATCAAACAGTTCCATGAATACCTTTACGGTAGGATTTTTACCCTTGTTACAGATCACAAACCCCTATTGGGAATACTAGCTGGAAACAGAGCCACCCCAAATATACTATCCCCAAGAATGACAAGGCAGTCCGAGTCCTTGCAGCCTACAATTATAAACTGATCCACCAACCCGGTAAAGACATTTCCCATGCTGATGCGTTGAGCCACACTCCTTTACCAGACTTAGAAACTGATCCAGCACCAACCACATCCATCCTACAGATTGAGACACTGTCAAACCTACCCATAACCACAGCGGACATTGCAAGAATGACCGCAAGAGACAAAACCTTGTCACAAGTTTTAAACTGGGTAGGAAAAGGGTGGCCAGGTTGAAACCTGTGGGAAATGCCAAAACTCCCGACCTGCACCCCCTTCAGCACCAATCCTAGACTGGGAAACACCGAGGGGCCCCTGGTCACGAATCCACATAGATTTTGCGGGGCTGACAAAAGGACATACATTTTTAATCATAGTAGATGCTTACTCCAATTGGCTAGAAGTAAGCCTCATGAGCTCGACCACCACTGAAGCATTAATTAAACAACTGCGAAAACTATTCACTGCACACAGGTTACCGGACTTGCTCATCTCAGATAACGGCCAACAGTTTACTGCACTACCATTCAAAAAATTCCTTGCTGAACATGGCATAAGACATGCTTTGACAGCACTGGGGTCCAACCGGCTATGAATGGAAAGGCGAAACGCATGGTCCAGTATACCAAAGAAACTTTAGATAAATTAGACGCAGGGGACATTAAGGAAAATAATTAGAAAATGCTCACCATACAACACATAACACCAAACTCTACTACAAATAAAAGCCCAGCAGAATTACTAATGAGCAGAAAATTACGATCACACTTAGATAGGTTACACCTAACATACGATGCTGAAAAACCAACCGACTCCTCCAGCAAACACTGCACATTTGAACCAGGAAACTTAGTCTATGCAAAAAATCTCACCGGGCATCCACGGTGGTACCAGAGAAAATAACGCAAATAACAGGACCTCGGTCCTATAGATTAGACACAGATGTTGGCAGAACCTGGTGGAGACACATTGACCAGTTACGATCACAAATTCTAGAACGCACCACTGACACACCCAGACATGAAGAACAACTCATACACACACCAGAAACAGCACAAACATTACACAAAAATATCAATAGACCAACCAGAGAAGGGGAAGACCCCTCAATAACAAGTAAGGGGGGAAACCCTCCGTTAAAAAAAGAAACCCCACAAAATCAAAATATATACAATAAACAATATTCGCAAATAAATGCAAGTAAAAACAACGACCTACCCACAGAAGTCTTTGGCGAAGAGGAGCAGGAGGCACAAGAAGATCTAGATGCTGTTTCGGAAGGGAGCAGCCAAGCCACTCTACCAGCCTGAGTAGGCCGGGTGGGAGTGGCATGGCTGACTCCACCTTCCATGAGGTTCCACAGAGAAGGACGAGAGAAACAGCGATCCCATCCGAACCTGCTGAAGACGATGGCACAACTAAACTGTGCAGGTCAACTAGGCAACCTAAAAGCCCTGCCTACTTACGTGACTACGTACGGTAGGACCATACCAAGAGAGAAGGGGTGTTCCATATTAACATACTCCAAATAGGCTGTTCCTATTGGACAAGAATACTCAAAGCTGATTGGTTCCTTTTCTCAATGCTGATTGGCCAATTATAGCTAGCCTATGATTGGCCAGTTCAAGAGGTGGGAAAAACAAGTAGCTGTCATTGGCCACTAACCACGAGCAGCTTCATAAAGAACTGCCGCGGCTCCTGGTTAAGATGGACTTTCTGCACTAAATAAAAGAGCTGAAGTTACGCTGGTCTCTGGGTCTCATTCTTCCACGAACACAACAATATCTATGCAATAAAGCAGGTATCAATATTTTTTCCAGTTTAACCTTAATGCCTACCTAAACAAATACAGTTTATAAATCCTCATGAAAAGGAGGAGGAAGCTGCTTTACATATTTACAAAATTGATTTTACAAATTGACAAACAGAAAATAGATGTGTGTGTGTGTGTGTGTGTGCATGTATGTGTGTGTGTGATTAATATACAATGAATATCTTTCTGGAAGGAACAGCATGACAATAATATTCTACTAAGGCCAGGATGATGAGATTTTACAGGTTTTCCAAAATTGGCTTTACAAATTGTCAAATAGGAAATGGAACAGCTTGCCTCCAGAAATCATGAATGTTCCATCCATCACTGGATGTTTTTAAGAAGAGACTTGATACTTATCTGAAATAGTATAGGTTCTCCTACTTGAGCAGGGGTCTGGATTAGAAGACCTCCAAGGTATTTTCCATTTCATGTATTCATTCATTCAAATAAGTGTGTGTGTGTGTGTGTGTGTGTGTGTGTGTGTTTGTGTGTTTGTGCATGCATGTGTGTGTGTGTGTTGTACATATATCTATGTATGGCACATGCATAATACATACACACTCATGTATTAATAATGTACAAGCAATATATCTGTAGAAGCGCGGGAAAACAGGACACAGGAGACCAGCGTAACTTTAGCTCTTTATTCAAGGTATAGATCTGTGTCAAGGTGTAGATCACTTCTTATCGAGCTTGCCGTTGGCTCTCACCCAATGACAGCTTTCTGAATCTCTCGCGATCAGCTTGTCCTATCACGGGAGATTCCTTACTGACCAATCATCGTCGTGCATTTCGGCCAATCACAGTGCAGTCCGTTTCAGCCAATCAGGTTAGGGTATTACAAGAATGTTAATATGGAACAGCCCTCCCCTCTTGGTATGATCCATCCTATGTGACGTAGTCGCATAGGTAGGCAGGGCTTTTTACTTGCCTACTTGACCTGCACAGTTCAGTTGCTCCGTGGTCTTCAGCCAGTTCGGATGGGATCTTCATTGCTCCTCCTCTTCTCCATGGAACCGCCTGGAAGGGTGAGTCAGGCCTTTTGCCACAACTCCCACCCGGTCTATTGGGTTCGGTTGAGTTGTTGGCTTCTCTGTTCCTGGCTGGTCTTCCCGAGCTGGTTGAGCTGGTTTGACTGTTCCTTCCAGGTAAAGTTTTAAGTGGGTCATCTTCCTCTGGTACACTTTGGCTGCCTTCATTCTGCAGTGAGTATTGTTGGTTTCTTCTTTTATTTAGCGGTGTTTGTATTTCTGGTTCGGTTTGTGCTGGTTGGGCCCATTCAGTTTGTCTTTGTATTGTAGTAGTATTTTCTCTTTCTTTTTGATGATTGTTGGGGTTTCTCGCCTCCCTCTAGTTTTTTTATTAGAGTCTGTTTGTGAGTTTTGTGGGTTTTCGGTGCTGTTTAAAATTATTCTTGATCGTATTTGATCGACATGTTGTTTCCAGTTTCTTCCGTCCTCTGTTTCCAGCCAGTACGACCTGGGGCCAGTCACTTGGGTGATTGTAGCAGGTACCCATAGTGCGTCCCCAGAAATTTTTTTAGCATAGACCATGTCTCCCAGATTAAATGCCCGGTACTGGCTGGATGAGTCTGGTGATTTTTCTGGATTGTATGTCGGGTGCAGTCTGTCTAGATGGCATCAGAGTTTTCTTCCCATCAGGAGTTCTGCCGGGCTTTTATTGGTTTTGGCACTTGGTGTTATGTGCTGTATTGTTAATAGTTTATTTATTTTGTCGTGTATGTTACCAGTGTCCATCTTTTCTAAATCGTCTTTGGTATATCTGATCATTTGTTCCACCCGCCCGTTCACCGCCGGATGAATGGGTGCTGTCAGTGCGTGTCAGATTCCCCGTTTGGCAAGGAATTGCTCGAATACCAATGCCATGAATTGTGGCCCGTTGTCACCTACTATCAAGTCAGGTAGGCCGTGGGTGGTGAAAAGTCTGCTTAGTTGTTTTGTAACCGCTTCCATCATTGTAGATTGCATTAGGCTTACCTCCAGCTAGTTGGAGTAAGCGTCTACTGCGATCAAGAAGGTGTGCCCTTTTGTGGGTCCCGCAAAGTCTATATGGACCCTTGACCATGAGCCCTTTGGTGTTTCCCACTGGAGGGTTGGTGCTGTGGGAGGGTTTGGTCTGGATCGCTGACATTTGTCACATGTTGCCACCCATGTTGTCTATCCCTGGCCACCACACATAGCTTCTGGCAAGGGATTTCATTTTCACAATGCCCGGGTGTCCCTCATGCAACATGTGCAATATTTTTTTTTGTAAGCTGTGTGGAACTACCACTCTATCGCCACATAGTATACATCCCTTTTGGGAGGATAATTCAGTTTGCTGGTTTCGGAAAGTTTTAAACTGGTCATTGCTTTCTGTTTCCGGCCACCCTTTTTCTACCCAGTTCATTACTCATGCCAGTTTGTCATCTTTGATCGTCTCTCTCGCAATGTCTGATGTGGTTGTTGGTAAGTTGGGCAATGTCTCTATTTGCAGGGTGGATGTCGTAGGTGCAGTGTCATCTTTGTAATCTGTTAAGGGGCAACGGCTTAGTGCATTGGCATGCGAGATGCATTTCCCAGGGTGATGTATTAGTTGGTAGTTGTAGGTGGCAAGGAACTCAGACCGCCTTGCCATCTGGGGTGACAGTATGTTGGGGGTGGCCTTGTTCCCCGCCAGGATCCCCAGTAGTGGTTTAGTGATGGTAGTGGTCGGTGATGAGGGTGAAGTCCCTACTGTATAAATACTTGTGAAACCACTTCACGCTGGTAACCACTGCAAGTGCCTCCTTGTCGAGCTGGCTATAATTTCTTTCTGCCTTTGATAGTGTTTTCGAGAAGTAAGCAATCAGTGCTTCTCTTCCATCTGGCAGGGTATGGCTTAGTATAGCTCTGATGCCGAATCGAGAGGTGTTACAGGTTACAGTTAGTGGTAGGGTTTCGCAGAACTGGATGAGGACGGATTGTGATGTGAGGAGATCTTTTATGTTCCAGAAGGCAGCCTCTTCCTGCTTGCCCCAGGACCAGATGGACGTCTTGTCGAGTAACCTATGCAGAGGTTCAGCTGTTGTTGCCTTCTGTGGCAAAAAGACATTGTAGAAATTGATTTGTCCCAGAAAGGCTTGTAATTCTGCCTTATTTTGAGGTCTTGGTGCTTCCTTTATTGCTTTTATTTTTTTGTGGATAGGGTGGATTCCATCTTTGTCCACCAGATATCCCAGGAACTCAACTTTTTCAGTGCATAACTGGCACTTTTCTTTTTAAACTTTAAGTCCTGCATTTTTGAATTTTTGTAGGACTTCCCTGAATCGGTTTCTCAATTGTCTTTTTGTCTTTGACTACTACCAACACATCATCAAAAGATGGCATGACTCCCTTAGTTCCTTGGAGTAACCATTCCATTAAACTCTGGAACACCCCTGGTGCCACACTTACTCCAAATTGGAGCCTTTTGCACCGGAAAGTCACAATATGGGTCACAATTGTTTGAGCTTCTGCAGTCTCGGCATCGACGGGCAGCTGTTGATATGCTTGCGCCATATCGAGCTTCGCAAAGACTTTTCCTCCCCCAAGTGAGTGTAGGAGGTGCTGTACCACCGGAACTGGGTATGCACTCTGTTGCAGTGCATTATTAAGTGTCACTTTATAGTCCCCACAAATTCTCACGGACCCATCTGGTTTGATTGGGGTGACTATTGGGATCTCCCAGGTTGTATGATCTATTAGTTCCAGAACCCCCTGCGTGATGAGCTTATCTAATTGTTCATCTATTTTTGGTTTGAGATGGATTGGGGCAATATTGGGGTTCAGGCTAAATGATATTGGGACCCCCGGTACTTGCCCAATTGTCTGTCAAAAACTTCTTGGAATTCCTTCATCAGCTCCTCTTCCCAGTCTCTTCCCTCGACATGGCTGATGCCCGTCACCTCGATTCCTAATGGCATGAACCATTCCAGACCCAGCAGGCTTGGGTGGTTTCTGTCAACAATAGTTTGTGGAAGTACTTTTCCATGCCTTTTGAACGTCACATGGAAGTGTCCAATTCCTATTACAGGATTCTGTTCCCCTGATAGCCTATAATGGTGAGTTTCTGGTTCTCCAGCTCTTGTTTCTGTAAGCTGGGCACTAACCTCTTAATCAAGTCCCAGGACACCATGGAGAGATATGATCTGGAGTCCACCTCCATTCTGCATGGCCTGCCTTCGATGCTGATCTGCACGTGTACTTTTCTTGTGTCAGAGTTGTCTGAATGGCCAATTGTGACCATTTGATGGGTTTCTTCCCGTCGTCGGGTTTCGCTGAGCCGCTTGCTTCAGGTTTCGCAGTCCATCAATTCTCTGTGAATCTGTCTCAGTTTCTGGGAGGTATGTTGTCGTGTTGTCTTGAGCTGGAGTTCCATTTGTTTCAGCAGACCTTGGCAATATGCCCCTGTTTCTCACAGTACCGGCAAATGGCATCTAAGAACTGGCACTCAGAACGGGGGTGGTCACCACTGCAACCGGCGCACTGGAAGCCCGACTTACGACTTCTCCGCTGGTCTCACTCTGCTTGCAATCTGTGGATCTCCTCTTCCTCATCATCAGTGTTGGGTGATAGTTCGACGTCCTCACGGTGCGTTGTTCTTGCTTTGTGACCAGTTTCAGGTCGTTTCTCAGGAAATGTGTTGGTCTCTGATGTTGTTGGCTGGTCCCTTGCATTCATTTGTCAAATCTTGGCCACTGATTTCTTCGTGGCCTTGGCTGCTGTGGTTTCAGCAATGGCTTCAGTAACTATAATGTCTGCCCAAGCCATTAGCCTGCTCTGGAGTATGGGGTCTCTGAGACCGCGGACCACGCGGTCCCTCAGAGCCTCGTCTATGTCTGAAAAGCCACACGCACCTCCGATGTTCCTCAATGCTGTCATGAAATCCCCAATGCTCTCTCCGTCCTTTTGATACCGATGGTAGAATTCATGTCACCAGATCAGATTTGGCATGGCTAGGGCATAGTGGTTCTGAAGTAGCCAATCTAGATCTGGCCAAGCCATCTCCTTCATGTCTTCTAGCTTGGCCAATGCTTTGGCCATCTTGAATACGGCTGGTCTGCAATGGGTCAGGAACACAGTTCTCTTTCGGTGGTCGTTTGCATCCTTTAGATTGTTGCTCTCGAGAAACATGAGGAATCTATCGATGTAAGATTCCCAGTCCTCGGTAGCCTGGTCATATGGTGCAGGTGGCGAGTTGCTGCCGGCCATCTCATTGGTTGTTCAGCTCGGTTGTCACATGCCTGACTGGTCTCTTTGTCTCAGAATAATTTGAGCTAGCCACCTTCATTCTACCTTAATACCACTCTCCCTATTTACTATAAAACACAAATACATACATACATAAATACATACATACATATGTGTGTGTGTGTGTGTTTGTCAGATTCCACATTACATTTTCTCAATCACCTGATCAATCATCTATACATTACATAAGTATTAATCTAATCAATTAATTATAACAACTGATATTAATTTTTCCATAACAGTTCTCATTTCAACATTTTCCCCCTTTTCTTATACATCACTAATCATCAATTAATATATAATATTCTTGTTATAAATTCCCAATTCCATATTTATTTCATTATTCCATGTCTAATGTAGTGATAATCCTTTAATAGAAAGAGAAGAGAAGAAAGAGAAACTAAGAAATATATATATATACTTATCTATTTGAAGCATTTAATCTTATATATCACAACATGTTACGGTGAGGAATCCCCTTACCTATTCTTTTTTTTTCACCCATGACTCTCTATTTTAACAATGTAATTTATTTTCATCCTTGTTTGCTTCCTGTTACTCTTTATTTTCTGGTCCTTTCTCTTAATTCCCTTTTCCTCCATTCTTCTTCCCCTCCATTTCTCATTCCAATTATTAAAGCAACACCAGCAGCACCAGCAGGAACTGCAGGACCAGCAGCACCAGGAGCAACAGCAGCAACAGCAGGACCAGCAGCACCAGCAGCACCAGGATCAGCAGCAGCAGAGTAAGCACCAGCAGCACCAGCAGGACCAGGAGCAGCACCAGCAGAGTAAGCACCAGCAGAAGCACCAGCACCAGGAGCAGCACCAGCAGAGTAAGCATCAGCAGAAGCACCAGCACCAGGAGCAGCGCCAGCAGAGGAAGCACCAGTAGAAGCACCAGCACCAGGAGCAGTGTCAGCAGAGGAAGCATCAGCAGAAGCCCCAGCAACTGGAACAGCACCAGCAGAAGCACCAGCACCAGAAGAATCAGCCCGAGCAGCAGAAGCCCCAGCAGAAGCAGAGTCAGGGCCAGGGGGTGGGATGGTGTCCCTGTCCTTCTTGCCAGGACTGGCAGAAGATGGCACAGGCTTCCTCTTCTTCCCCATGGTTGTTGGCTTGAGATGTGTCTGGCAGCAGGTCTTTCCTCTGAATGGTGACCTGCTTGTGAGCTGCATTCTTTTATATCCACGGGGCTGATGCAATGCATCCTCCCTGCTTTGCATCTGCTAGGCATCCACTAAGCATCCGCTAGGCATCCACTAGGCATCCGTGATGCATCCACTGTATCCAATTGGCATCTGCTCTGCATCCGTTCCTTCCGCTGCGCGTCTGCTTCGCTGTGCTCCCCCGGAAGCCCTGTGGATGTGCCATCCGCTTCCATCCACTTCCATCAGCTACGCTTCTGTGGAGCATCTGCTTTACATCCTGGCTACATCTTCCCCCAGTCCGTTCTTTTCTGTTGTTGTCTACTCTGTTTATGCAAATTCGGGCCACTTTTGAGAGTGCATAACAATGGATGGAACATTTTTTCATCCGTTGTGTCCTTTTTACATACTTTTTGCATCTGTCGGCCTATGTGAAAGGCCCTTAAGTTTTTCTCCCTCCCTCTTTCAATTTTTATTTTGTACTTCCCTTTTCTTTTTTCCTCTCCTTTTTTTTTCATTTTCTGAAACATTCTCCCTTTTATTATCACATCAGACTACAATTTTTTAAATTTTAATTCCTTTTAGCTTTTTAATTCTATTTTTCCGACTGCTTAAATAATTGTTGTTCCCTTTGTTCTTCAAAGCTGGCTTCTTCTTTGTTTAGCTCCCCCCCTTCTGGTTTACTTTGTTGTTCTACAAGCTGAGTTACCATTTCTAATTTCTGTAACACATAATTACACATTTCAAGGTTAATTTTCATCATTTCCATTATGTCTTGCAAGTCCAATCTTATTTCAACAAATGATTCCTCCATTGTATCTTATCTTTTTTCCTTTTCTTTCCTCTTCTTTAATAGATGTATTCCTCTTCCTTAATAGATGTATTCAATCCAAAAGTCCAGTATATTATTTCAGCCAGTGTCTTTAAAGCCCCCATCACAAAGCACCAATGGATGCAAAGAGGATGTAAAACGGAGAGAAACAGTTGCCATCCATTGGTTACCGAGATGCTTCCGTTCTGTACTCAATGCGTCCGCTTTTCATACTCTCTATCCATCCAGCATCCGTCTACTGACATTTCATCCGCATAAAAAGTTTTGAGCTGCACAAAACTTTCTGAGCGGTAAATGTATCCAACGCGTCCATTACACATCCGCTATGCATATGGGGAACATTAATTCTACGTCCGTTGTCATCTGTTACTCATCCGCTATATCCGCTAGGCATCCGCTATACATCCGCGCAACTCGCATCCGCTCCAGCAGAAAATGGACACAGGGAGGAAGCAAAACGGACACGGAATGGACACGCAGCATTAGCAGCATGGATGGAGAAAGGATGAAAGCGAATGCAGCTTGCATACAAAGCATTAAAATGGAAAAAACGTTGGCAGAAGGGACGTATCTCAGATATTAAGGATGTCTGCAGGATGTCTAGAGGATGCAAAAGGACACCTAGTGGAATACCTATATTTCCTATAAAAAGGGGGAGAAACTCACCTGGATTTCACTTTCAGTCCAGCAGCCCTGCAGTGCAGACCTCTTCAGCCTTCATCTGGCTCTTGCTCTTCCACAGCATCCAGTCATTTCCACCATGGATCATTACACACTCCTTTTGGTAGCCGCCATCGTTCTACAACAGTGCGAAGCCATCTACAGGCTCTTTCACCTGTTCTATGCAAAGAAAAGGAAGCGTCCAAGAAGTGTCTGGGTCTGAAGATGGATCGCGAGAAGAACAGAGTACGGATTGTATAACAAGCTGATGGTGGAGCTGAGGAACGAAGACCCTCGTGCATTCCAGAACTTCATGAGGATGCCACCAGCCATGTTTGACTAAGTTGTGGAGCGGCTGAGACCCAGGTTGACCAAGCAGAGCACCAACTTCCAGCCCAGCCTGGAACCTGGGCTCAAGATGGCATTGACTCTGAACCACCTGGCCTCAGGGACCACCTGCAGGAGCATGCAGTACGCCTGGAGGGTGCCACACAACACCATCAGCATTGTGGTCAGAGAAGTGGTGCAGGCCATCATCAAAGAATACCTGGAGGAGCTCCTCCAGTGCCCCTCCACTGAAAAAGGCTGGAAGAAAGTTGCAGAGCAGTGGTATCAGAAGTGGAACTTCCCCCACACCGTTGGAGCCATAGATGGCAAGCACATGGCCTGCAAAGCTCCAGCCAACACAGGATCCACTTATCACAACTACAAGGGCTTCTTCAGCATCATTCTCTTCGCCATGATTGATGCTGTCTACAATTTCATGTTCATCTATGCTTCAGGCAACGGCTCATCTTGAGATGCCCAGGTATACAACGCCAGTGACCTCATGGATGGGCTGGAACGCAAACTCATCATAGGCTTCCCAGATCCAGACCCCCTGCCCAATGACACGCAAGATGTGCCCTACTTCATTGTGGGGGATGACGCCTTCTCCCTCAGAACCTATCTCATGCAGCCCTACACTTCCAGATGCCTCACCCGTGAAGAGCGGAACTTCAACCAAAGGCTGTCCAGGGCAAGGCGGGTGGTGGAGAACGCCTTTGGCAACCTGGCCAACAGGTTCCAGGTACTTCTCACCACCATGCAGCATTGCCCAGAGACCGTGAGGAACATCATGGAAGCTTGCTGCATCCTCCACAATCTCATGCGCACCCGCTACCCAGTGTTGCAGAACAGGCTCGTGGACCTCCAACAAGGCAATGGGGACATGGAGCCTGGTGAATGGAGGCAAGGGCAAAACTTGATAGACACTGTGGATGTGCAAGGCCCCAACAGAGCTTCACGTGAAGAGAAGAAGCAGCGCAACCTCCTGAAACACTGGTGCAACTCCCCAGCTGGAGCAGTGGAGTGGCAAGACAGGATGATAGATGCTTAATTGATGCTTCCTTAAGCCTGTCTCATCACACTGATGAGATTGTGCCATGTATGTTGAGTGGCCCTACAATGAACAGGGCATTTAATAAAGAGTTGTGTTTTTGTTGAAATGTGTAGATGAATGATTACATTGTTATTGATAATAAATGTCCATAGGTGTGGCACCTGGGAGGGTGGACCATACAGTCCCACTATGCTTGCACTGGAAGTTTATCTATCCCGCAGCTATTACCCATCCCAAAGGTATCCCTGCCCATCCCACAGGTATCTCTGCCCATCCCACAGCTATTACCCATCCCAAAGGTATCCCTGCCCATCCCAGTGATATCTTAACCCATCTCACAAGCATGCAAAGGCTTAAACCATTTCTAAAATGACTTTATTGACTAATAAAACTGAACCAAGTGTGTGAAGCAAAGATAATCTTTATTAATAACAAACTGTAAAAGCAAAATGACCCAAGTGTCCCAAGCAAAGATAAAGTCAACAGGTAGCAACCCAGTCTCTGGCACTCCTCTCAGTCACTTTGAGGTGTGCCCATCGTCTCAGGGGTGAAGGGTCCAGGTGCTGTGGAGGTGGTTGCTTCTGGAGTGCTGGTCTGAGGTGCCATTGGGATGCCCGGTCCTGAGAGGACAACAGGGGATGGTGTGTGGAGGAAGCTCTCAGAGAGCTGGCTCAGTCCTGTGATGTTGAGAGCCCCTTCCTCCATGACATGGGGTGTCAGCCCCAAGACCGATGACAGAGGTTCTGAGGCCGGGCTTGGCTGTGGGGTGGAGGAAGGAGGAGTGTAGTGGGGCTGTCTGGTCTGCAGGTGAGCGAGGTGAGGCATGGGTGGCATCTGTGGCATGGGTGGCATCTGTGGTGTGGGTGTCATCTGTGGCATGGGTGGCATCTGTGGCATCGGTGGCATCATTGGCATCGGTGGCATTCGATGTACCAGTGCCTGGACTGGGAAGGGCTGCCTGTGCTGCTGGAGCTCCTGGGAGCCGTAGCCTTGGTAGGTGAGGGCCTGTGGAAAGCCTTGGAAGGGCAGTTACATCACCTGGGGTGGAGGAGCAGACCTGGACTGAGTGGGAGCAGGTTCAGCTGGGTCTGGAGGGTTGTGAAGAAGACCGGAAATTCTGTCCTTGATTTCCTGGTACTGTGATTTGGACATGTCCAGGAGGGTCTAATTGACGTAGGTGAGGAAGGGCTTGCAGTTGGAGGATGGTATGTCAGTGTGTACCAGCTGAGAGAGGAGATCTATGCTGCTTTTGATGGTGTCCCTGATCTCCAGCAGGACAGTGTGGCTCTACCCCTCCAGTCTGGCTCTCTGCCTGATTTCTGTGGAGGTGGAGCTGGGGGTGGATGTGGGTTGGTCTCTGGTGGAAGTGCCCTCTCCTTGCCTCCACTGCATCGGGGGTCCTGCACGCCCTCCGCCACATGGTGTGCAGCTGTCAGGGGGGTCTCTGTCCTGGCACACTCCATAGATACCTGTCTGGACATAGGAGCTGTCTCTTGGCCAGAAGAGGACTGGCTCTCTGTGGGCTGCCTGAGAGAGAGGGTTGTCAGAGGGACTGCTCCTCGCTGGCGGATCTCAAATTCCAAGAAGCTGCACTTGGCCATCACGTAGGTCTCCTGGTCTGTCAGCTTGACCGTGGCCTGGCCAGATTTCTTGCAGTGCAGCTTCCCTTACCAGGTGTGCATTTGCTTCCACCAGCTGAGGAGGACCTCCGAAGTGTAGCCCAGGCTCTCTGCCTTCTCTCTCCAAGTAGCCTACTTCCACTTGGTGTCAGAGCCTGTGTCCCTTCCGCCATAGATATTCGTTCTCCCTCAGCTATTCCAGTACCTCATCCTTATGTTCATCTTCGATGGAGTATTGCCTCCTCTCCTGTTCATGTGTATGCCTCTTCCTCCCTCTGGCAGGGCCATCTGGGCCCTCATGAGAGGGGCTTCGAGGTTCCTCAGGGCTGCTCCACCACACCACCACCACCACCACCAGCAACAACAGTAGCAGCAAAAGCAGGACCTGCAGCA
Organism: Laticauda colubrina; assembly: GCA_015471245.1. NCBI lineage: Eukaryota > Metazoa > Chordata > Lepidosauria > Squamata > Elapidae > Laticauda > Laticauda colubrina. The sequence goes on from BLBF01000050.1 coordinate 1,184,774, forward strand.
CTAGTAGCACCAGCAGCACTAGCAGCACCAACAGAACCAGGATCAGCAGCAGCAGAGTAAGCACCAGCAGGACCAGCAGGACCAGTTGCACCAGCAGGACCAGGAGCACCAGCAGCACCAGCAGGACCAGGAACACCAGGAGCACCAGGAGCACCAGCAGAACCAGCAGCACCAGCAGCACCAACAGAGTAAGCATCAGCAGAAGTACCAGCATCAGGAGTAGCACCAGCAGAGTAAGCACCAGCAGAAGCACCAGCACCAGGAGCAGCGCCAGCAGAGGGAGCACCAGCAGAAGCACCAGCAGAAGCACCAGGAGCAGTGCCAGCAGATTAAGCACCAGCAGAAGCACCAGCACCAGAAGCAGGAGCAGCACCAGCAAAATACGCACCAGCAGAAGCACCAGCATCAGGAGCAGCACGAGCAGAAGCTCCAACACCAGAAGAGTCATTCCAAGCAGCAGAAGCCCCCGCAGAAGCAGAGTCAGGGCCAGGGGGTGGGATGGTTTCCCTGTCCTTCTTGCCAGGGCTGGCAGCAGATGGCACAGGCTTTCTCTTCTTCCCCATGGTTGTTGGCTGGAGCTGTTTCTGGTAGCAGGTCTTTCCTCTGAATGGTGTCCTGCTTGCGAGCTGCTTCCCTTTATATCTGCGGGGCTGACGCAATGCATCCTCCCCGCATGCGCAGTGAATGTTTTGCATCCACTAGGCATCCGCTAGGCATCCGCTAGGCTTCTGCTCTGCATCCGCTTCATCCGCTCAGCATCCGCTCTGCATTCGTTCCTTCCATTGCGTGTCCGCTTCGCTGTGCTCCCCCGGAAGCCCTGTGGATGTGCCATCCGCTTCCATCCACTTCCATCCATTTCCATCCGCTTCCATCCGCTAGGCTTCCATGGAGCATCTGCTTTACATCCTCGCTAAGTCCTCTCCCCGTCCGTTCCTTTCCGTTGTTGTCCGCTCTGCTTATACAAATTCAGGGCACTTTTGAGAGCGGATAACAACGGATGGAACATTTTCTCGTCCGCTGTGTCATTTTTACATACATTTTGCATCTGTTGGCCTATGTGACAGGCCCTTTAAGTTTATTTTCAGAAATCAATGTCCTTAAGTCTTTGTTCCAGATCTTCTACTTGGCCCTTTCTCAATTGTTTCCCACCTCTCATCAAGTGATTCTTTGACAATATTTTTTAATATCTTCCCCTTTGTAATATTCTAATATCACTTTCTAGGGTTTTAATGGAGTTCCTTTTACTCTCTTTTAAGTTCCAAAATCCAATTTCTTAGAAAGACCAAGCACTTTTTTTAAAGAGTCACTGAAAATTTTCCTGTACCATCATTTGGCGCTCTTGAGTCTTCTCCAACATACAGTCCTTCCTTAACTTTAACTTTCTTTGTTAAGTATAATACTTTTATTAAATTGGCTAATTTCAACAATTAGCTATTATTTCTTTTCTTTTCAACACACTCAATTTTAGCATTTAGTTGTGTCCTTTAAGTGCCAATAATCCAATAGTTGTCCAGTTTAATTTCTAAATTTTTTTTTTTCAAACATTTTCCTTTAAATTTTCTTCTCCAAGTTAATCCAATACAATAATTCAATACAATTTCATAAAATCCAATTTCCTTCTCACTTTCTCTGGTCACTGCTTCCACACACTTTCCTCCAGTATAATTCTTTATTTTTTAATACAGGATACCTCAAAATCCATGTATTTTGCCTGATTCACACTCTGCTTGCTGCTTCTTCGCTCCAGCACAGTCTTAATTTTCCAGGTTGTTCTTTGTCTTTGTGGTGGTCATTTGAGGACCACCACTACACTTTGCCTTTGGAAGGGGTTTGTCGCTTGTATCTTTGTCATATGTATCCTTATGATTTATATTGACTGTTTCCTAGTATAATTTGATTGCTTAGTATACCCTATGAAAATTAAGTGGTATATCTTATGATTCTTGACAAATGTATTTTTTCTTTTATGTACAATTAGAGCATTTGTACCAAGACAAATGCTTTGTGTGTCCAATCACACTTGGCCAAAAAAGAACTCTATTCTATTCTATTTCATAGTTTCCAATTCTTGCTATTAGAACCACTAATACTAAAAACAATTAGTTCTTTATATTAAGAACAAAAAGGAAGCATAGAGACCAATAGTGGAAATTGCACGATTGCATTAAATTGAAATAATTTCATGAGATGGAAAAGGAAGTCACTGTTAGGTTTTTCAGTTGACACAAGGACTTATACACTATATTATCTGCCAAAATGATTGGTTATGAATCTGTAGACCACTATCCATCAGTGCTTTGTGTTTGAATCCAGATGCAAACATAGCATGTAAAGCATAGGCTATGGCATAGACAGCATTGTAGATACTATAGGTGTAGCCAGACAGACATTTCAAAAAAGAAGGCAGGGACTCTCTCCAGTTTCTCCTGCCCAGTGCAAATGTTCTCTTCTTCTTCATGGATAAATGTACCTAAAAACTGACAGTTGAAGACCTGCTCCCAAAAGCCTTTGAAAAAGCCATCTCCTTTTGTCGTGGAAGGACTTCGACTCTTAATAGACTGCTGAAATCCGGATACATCATTGGAATGAAATGCAAAATCTAAAGCTGCATGGAAAATTCCTAAATCCCAATACCTCTGAAATCCAAAAGAAACAATTTCCATTTGGGCAGTGAAGATCCATAGTTTTCCTAGGGGTTTTCTACATTTACTGTCCACATCTTCATCTGACAGATAAGATGCAAATCTAAACATCTTCATCTATGGTGAATCTCATGGACTGAGATTCACCATAGGCAAGTATTACTGTAACCTTACTGCTGATCATAGTGTCATAAATCATCTCCCCTTTATGCAACATCTCAAAAAAATCAATAATAAATGTTACAACAGGGATTTTTTGTACAAATGCAACACACGCACTCTTCTGAGAAAACATGGGAAGCACAGTTTGCACAAATCTTTCTCCATTCTCGTTATCCATAACCATCACTCCAATCCATATCCACCTGAAGTGCAGAAACAGAGCCAGAATCCCCTTATACTGAAGCTCCTCCTTAGGAATCATTTGGGAGAAAAGACCAGAAGATTTATCTTTCACCACTGGAGTGGGACTATAGGTGAGCTAAAGAGATCCAAAAAGAAGAAATATGTCAAAGAATAATCCAAGTATTTTTACTCCAGACTATGCCAAAAGTAAAAAATGAAGTAACTATCAAACAATTGCAAAAAGTACTATCAAAGATATATAACAGGAGGGAAAAAAATAAGGGGATATACAAGTTTTTACAGGATGCCAAAAAAAGAAAAAGTAGATTAGAGGTATCTAATTTCAAATTGTACTTTGCTGCAGGTTGTTTTATTTGGACGAAATCATGGATATTGTTAAGGAATAATAGAATGTTAGAGCTGGACATTCACAACGTCTCAGGATTTGGTTACATAGTTTTTTATGGAATGAAAAAATGGATATGAATGTAGATTTTAGAACAGGACAGAACAGAACAGAACAGAACAGAATAGAATAGAATAGAATAGAATAGAATAGAATAGAATAGAATAGAATTCTTTTATTGACCATGTGTGATTAGACACACAAGGAATTTGTCTTGGTGCAAATGTTCTCAGTATACATAAAAGAAAAGATACATTCATCAAGAGTCAAGAATCATAACGTACAACACTTAGTAATAGTCATAGGGTACAATGAGCATTCAAATCATACTATGAAACAGTCCATATAAATCATAAGGATACAGGTGACAAAGTTACAGTCATAGAACTGGGAGGGGATGGATGATAAGGAACTATGAGAAGATTAAGAGTAATAGTAGTGCAGACTCTACAAATAATTAGTCAGTGTTAAGGAAAATTGTTTAGCAGAGTGATGGCGTTTGGAAAAAAACTTTTTAAGAAACATTACTTAAAGCCCATGTCCCACTGAACCAACGGATGCAAAGAGGATGTAAAATGGACAAAAAAGCTTGCCATCCGTTGGAAAATGCGATGCATCCGTTGTGTACTCACTGCGTACGTGATTCATACTCTCTATCCATCCAGCATCTGTCTACTGACATTTCATCCACACAAAAAGTTTTGAGCTGCACAAAACTTTTTGAGTGGATGAACTTTCCGCCGTGTATGATCTACATCCACGACACATACGGGCAACAAACATTCTACGTCCATTGTCATCCATTACACGTCTGCTGTATCCTCTCGGCATCCTCTGGGCATCCCTGCAACTCACATCCACTGCAGTTGAAAGTGGAAAGAGGGAGGAAGTGAAAGGTACACGGAATGTCCACACAGCGTTAGTAGCACAGAAATAGAAAGGATGTAAGTGGATGCATCTCGTAAATAAAGCATTAAAACAGACAAAACGTTCGTATATGGAACATATCTCAGATATTTAGGATGTCTGGAGTATGCCTAGAGTATGTGGAAGGACACCTTGTGGAAAACTGACATTTCCTATAAAAAAGGGGAGGAAATCACCTGGATCTCACTATCAGTCCAGCAGCCGTGGTGTAAAGACCTCTTCACCCTTGCTCTTGCTCTTCCACATCATCCATTGATCTCCACCATGGATCATCACACACTCCTTATGGTAGCTGCCATCATTCAACACCAGAACCAAGCCCTCTTCAATCTGTTTCACCTTTTCTACAGAAGGAGAAGAAGGAGACGTCCAAGAGCTGTCTGGGTCTCAAGATGGATTGGGAGAAGAGCAGAGTATGGACTGTACAACAACCTGATGGTGGAGCTGAGGAAAGAAGACCCTCGTGATTTCTATCACTTCATGAGGATGCCACCAGCCATGTTTGACGAAATTGTGGAGCGTCTGAGACCTAGGTTGACAAAGCAGAGCACCAACTTCCATCCTGGCCTGCACCCTGAACTGAAGGTGGCACTGACTCTGCGCCACTTGGCCTCTGGAACCATGTACAGAAACATGCAGTATGCCTGGAGGGTGCCACATGACAGCATTAGCAAAGTGGTCAGAGAAGTGGTGCAGGCCATCATCGAAGAATACATGGAGGAGCTCCTCCAGTGCCCCACCACTGAACAACCTGGAGGAAAGTTGCAGAACAGTGGTATCAGAGGTGGAATTTTCCCCACACCATTGGAACCATAGATGGGAAGCACGTGGCCTGCAAAGCTCCAGCCAACTCAGGGCCCTCTTATTACAACTACAAGGGCTTCTTCAGTATCATCCTCTTTACCATGGTTGATGCTGACTACAAGTTCATGTACATCAATGCTTCAGGCAATGGGTCAGCTTCAGATAACCAGGTATACAATGCCATTGACCTCAAGGATGGGCTGGAACGCAACCTCATTATGGATTTTCCAGATCCAGACCCCCTACCCAATGACACACAAGATTTGCCCTACTTCATCATGGGTGATGATGCCTTCTCCCTCACAACCTACTTCATGAAGCCCTACAGTTCCAGATACCTCACCCGTGAAGAGAAGATCTTCAACTACAGGCTGTCCAGGGCAAGACGAGTGATGGAGAACGCCTTTGGCATCCTGGCCAACAGGTTCCAGGTACTTCTCACCACCATGCAGCATCATCCAGGGACTGTGAGGAGGATCGTGGAAGCTTGCTGCATCCTGCACAATCTCATGCACACCCGCTACCCAGTGTTGCAGAACAGGCTCGTGGACCTCCAATAAGGCAATGGGGACAGGGAGCCTGGTGAATGGATGCAAGGGCGAAACCTGACAGATACTGTGGATGTGCAAGGCCCCAACAGAGCTTCACTTGAAGGGAAGAAGCAGCGCAACCTCCTGAAACACTGGTGCAACTCCCCAGCTGGAGCAGTGGAGTTGCAAGACAGGATGATTGATGGTTAATGGATACTTCCTTGAGCCTGTCTCATAACACTGATGAGATTTTGCCATGTATGTTGAGTGGCCCTACAATGAATAGGGCATTAATAAAGAGTGTTAGGGATAACATTGTTCACCCTAACTGTTTTAGGTGAAATAATA
>BLBF01000050.1:1190785-1216055 GCA_015471245.1 Laticauda colubrina
ACATGGACTTTGCTAACTGAATATCCCTGAATGGACTGACTACATGGCAAATGAATATTGGACTGTTTTTGACTATGCTATAAACTTATACTGGAATAAAATATATTCTTGATAGCACAAGCGTATTCTTGATAGCACAAGCGTATTTACTTTATGTTAATAAACATACAAGCTTAGCTCACTCATTTATCTGTGTGCCTATCTGACTAACGCTGCACATTCTGTTTAGCTTGTCTACCTAACCCTGGCTGGGGAACCCAGGCTTAACAAAGAGTTTTGTTTATTTTGAAATGTGTTGATCAATGAATAAATTGTTTTTGATAAAAAAGGGCCATATGTGTGGCAGCTGGGAGGGTGGACCATACAGTCCCACTATGCTTGCACTGAAGGTTTATCAATCCCACAGCTAACCTTACCCATCCCACAACTATCCTTACCCATTCCACAACTATCCTTACCCATCCCACAGCTATCCTTACCCATCCCACAACTATCCTTGCCTATCCCACAACTATCCTTACCTTTCCCACAAGCATGCAAAGACTTAACCCTTTTTTCAAATTTTTCACCAACACTTTATTAGGTAAATAAAATGAACCAAGTGTGTGAAGCAAAGACAACCTTTATTAACAACTGTCTTAAATAAACTGTATGACTTTATTAAAAAAGCAAAATGACCCAAGTAAAGTGTCTTTAAGCAAAGATAAAGTGAACAGGTAACAACTCAGTCTCTGGCACTATTCTCAGTCACTCTGAGGCATATCCATGGTCTCAGCTGTCGAGCGGGCAGGGACTGTGGAGGTGGCTGTGGCTGGAGTGCTGGTCTGAGGCGCCATTGGGATGCCTGGCCCCGAGAGTACAACAGGGGATGGTGTGTTCAGGAAGCTCTCAGAGAGTTGACTCAGTCCCATGAGGTTGAGAGGCCCTTCGTGAAGGACCTGGGATGTCAGGCACAGTACTGATGAAAGATTTTCTGTTGAGGAGCTTGGCTGTGGGATGGAGGATGGAGGAGTGTAGTGGGGCTGTCTGGTCTGCAGCTGGGTAAGGTGAGGCATCTCTGGCGTGCGATGTACCTGGACCTGGACTGGGAAGGGCTGCCTGTGCTGTGTGAAGTCCTGGTACTCGTAGCCTTGGTAGGTGAGGGGCTGTTGAAAGCCGTGGAAGGGCTGTGACATCACCTGGGGTGGAGGAGCAGTCCTGGAGTGGGTCAGAGCAGGTTCAGCTGGGCCTGGAGGGTGGTGCAGCAGTGCTGTGATCTTCTCCTTCATCACCTGGTACTGGGCCTCGGGCATGTCCATGAGAATCTGGCTTACGTATGTGATGAAGGGCTTGCGGTTTGAGGATGGTATATCGCTGTGGACCAGCTGAGAGAGAAGATCTGTGCTGATTTTAATTGTGTCCCTGATCTCCAGCAGGACAGTGTGGCTCTGGTCCTCCAGTTTGCCTCTCTGCCTGCTTTCTGTGGAGGTGGAGCTCGGAGTGGGTGTGGGTTGGTCTCTGGCTGCTGCTTCTTCTTCCTCCATTTGAGACAGGGGATCCTCCACATCCTCTAGCATGGGGAGTGCAGCTGTCGGGGGGGCTCTGCTGTGGGGCCCTCCAAAGACACCTGCCTGGACATGGTAGCTGTCTCCTGGCTGGAAGAGGACTGACTGTCTTTGGGCTGTCTGAGGGAGAGGGTTGACAGAGGGGCTGCTCCTTGATGGTGGACCTCACCCTCCAGGAAGCTGCACTTGGCCATGACATACATCTCCTGGTCAGTGTGCTTGACAGTGGCCTGGCCAGATTTCTTCAGCTGCAACTTGCCATACCAGGTGTGTATGTGCTTCCACCATCCCAGGAGTACATCTGAAGTGTAGCCCAGGCTCTCTGCCTTGTCTCTCCACACTGCCTGCTTTCTCTAGGTGTCGTGATAGAGTCTGTGGCCCTTTCTCCACAAGTACTCGTTCTCCCTCAGCCTTTCCAGCAGCTCCTCCTCATGGTCCTCGGAAATGGAGTACTGTTTCCTCGCTCCCTTCTCCTTGCCTTGCCTCTTCCTCCCTCTTGCAGGGGCTTCAGGGCCTTCAGCAGCAGGGCTTTGAGGGCCTTGGGGCTGGTCCATCACAGCAGCAGCACCAGCAGCAGCAGGAGAAGCACCAGCAGCAGTAGCACCACCACCAGCAGCAGCAGAAGCAAAAGCACCAGCAGCTTCAGAGTCAGCGCCAGGAGGTGGGATGGTGGTTCTGACCTTCTTGCCAGGGCTGGCAGGAGTAGGCACAGGCATTCTCTTCTTCCCTGACTGACGAACCATGGTGTTCTTTCAAGATGTCTCTGGCAGCAGGTCTTACCTCTGAATGGTGACTGCTTGTGAACTGCATCCTTTTATATCTGCGGAGCTGACACAATTCATCCTTCCCGCATGTGCAGTGAACACTTTGCATCCACTACGCATCCGCTACGCATCCACTATGTATCCTATAGGCGTCCCTGATGCATCCTTATCATCCGCTATGCATCCGCTCCTTCCGCTATGCATCTGCTTCACTATTCTCCCCTGGAAGCCCTGCAGATGTTTCATCCGCTTCCATCTGCTTCCATTCACTGGGCTTCCTCCGAACATCCACTTACCATCCTCGCTACGTACTACCCCCGTCTGTTCCTTTCTGTTGTTGTCCATTCTGTTTATGCAAATTTGGGGCACTTTTGAGAGTGGATAACAACGGATGGAGTCACCCCCGAAATTTTGCTCGCCGCTGTATCCTTTTTGCATATGTTTTGCATCCATCAACCAGTGTGACCTATCCTTTATATCTTTATTATTTATATTGTTTTATTTAGTTTCCTAGTATGATTTAATTGCTTATTTAGTATCTTAATACTGTCACTATTCTTATGATTCTTTTTTTGTAATTTTTTTTTATTCTTTACACATCTATTTAACCAATTTTAAATATAGAATAATATTTGATTTGCAATCACCTTGTTAATTATAATATAATCTCAATTTTAAATACTTTGATTAACAATATAATCATTTGTAATTTCCATATTCTTTCTTTTTCTAAGACCATTTATATAACAAATTATATTTTCTATTTCATTCCCATTTAATCCAGTATAAAAAAATTAATAACAGTACAATCATTTTAATTTACCTTGCTCTATAGTCACTTTCCTCATCATATAGTTATATCATGTTCTTACAATGAGTTCTCATTTCCCTTTCAATTTCAATTGAATTTATTTCTTTATCTTTAATATTAATTCCCAATAGACTTTAAACTCCAAACTTCCTGATCTTTATTTCTAAGGTGCCAAAATACATTTCCGTGTGGAATCCCCCCACTTTTCTATGTTTAACCATCGTCTCTTAGTCTCTTGATCCTGTAATTTCTTTTAATCTTTGCCTGTTTTCCCTCTTCTAACCTTTTTCTTTCTCATAATTCCTCTTTCCCCCCTGTTTTTATTCTTGTTTTTACCTCCCATTTGTTTATTTTTCCCCTCCTGTTTTCCCTTTTGTAGTTTCTTCTTCTGTAGCTTCTTCTTCTTTTGTTTGGTCTTGGAGATATTTTTCCTTTTCTTTGTCACATCTTTTATTAAAGTCTTAATTTTAATTCCTTTAATTCCTTAATTCTTTTCATATTTTTCTGAATGTCCACGATTCTCTTTATTCTTTTGAGCTGATTTCCTCTTTCTTTAACTCCTCCTTGAGCTTTCTTTGTTCTTCTGTGAACAGCATCACCATTTCTAATTTTTCTGCCAAAATATTCCATAGTTGCAAGCTTTCTTTTATTATTTCCCTTACACTTTGCAATTCCAGTCTGAAGTCTTTGTATAATTCATTCATTTTACTTATTTCCTCTTTATCTTATTTAATGTTTGTGTCCAATTAAATTGTTCTATAATTTATTAAAACCAACGTCTTTTACTTTAATCTTTACCAAAAGTGTTCATTTATCTTTATTTCATTGTTAATTCGTTTATTTCTTTATTGCAGTTCCAATCCACCAGTCAATCCCAAAATAATATATTCACTTATTCCTTTACTTTAATTTTATGTTTCTGAGGTTATTGCTCTATTATAGTCTTTTATTTCATTCCAAGTTCACATCTTTGCTAGACCAATAATTTTCTATTAAATCAGAGGAACAAGAATTTCTTTTACCATTAGGTGGCACTCTTACATCAGTTTTCTTTTTCTATCTTTAAAATTTCCACTTTTTTAACACTTATATTAAGGCCGTGTCACACTGCCCAATGGATGTAAAACGTTAGTAAAAAGGACACAACGGACAAAAAAAATGTTCCATCCGTTGTTATCCGCTCTCAAAAGGGGCAAAAATTTGCATAACCAGAGCAGATAACATGGACAGGAACGGACACGGGGAGGACGCAGAGCGGATGGAAAGCGGATGCGGAACGGAAGCCCAGCGGATGGAAGCAGATGAGAGTGGATGGCACATCCGCTAGACTTCCGGGGGATCACAGCAAAGCGGATGCGGAACGGATGAAGTGGATGCAGAGCGGACGTGGAATGGATGAAGCGGATTCATAGCGGATGCACAGCGGATGAAGCGGACGCAGAGCGGAAGCCTAGCGGATACACAGCAGATGCCTAACGAATGCCTGGCGTTAATTGCGCATGCGGGGGGGATGCATTGCGTAAGCCCCGCGGATATAAAGGGAAGCAGCTTGGAAGCAGGTCACCATTCAGAGAAAAGACCTGCTGGCGGATGCATTGACTGCTTTGCCTGCCCTGCCTGCATGCATGCCTGCCAGCCTTGCTGTCTGCCTTCCTGCCAGCCTTGCTGCCAGCCTGCCTTCCAGCCTCCCTGCCAGACAGTCTGCCTGCCAGCCTTGGTGCCTGCCTGCCAGCCTTGGTGCCTGCCTGCCTGCCAGCCTTCCTTCCAGCCTTCCTGAAAGCCTTGGTGCCTGGCTGCCTGCCAGTCTTCCTGCCAGCCTTGGTGCCTGCCAGCCTCCCTGCCAGCCTCCCTGCCAGCCAGCAACCCCACAATCATGGGGAAGAAGAAAAACCAGCAACTTGCCACCATCCCTGGCAAGAGGGACAGGGCCACCCTCCGGGCCCCTGTCCCTGACTCTGCTTCTTCTGGGGCTTCTGCTGGAGCTTCTGCTGCTTCTGCTTCTGGAGGAGCTGATGATGATGCTTATGGCGGTGGTGCTTCTGCTCGTGCTTACTCTGCTGATGCTGCTCGTGGCGGTGGTGCTTCTGCTGGTGCGTACCCTGCTGAAGTTGCTCCTCATCCTGCTGGTCCTGCTGGTCCTGCTCGTACTCCTGGACTTGCTCATCCTGCTCGTCCTGCTCGTGCTCCTGGTCCTCCTCGTGCTCCTGGTCTTGCTGGCGCTGCTGCTGCTTACTCTGCTGCTGCTGATCCTGGTCCTGCTGGTCCTGCTGCTGCTGCTGATGATGATGATGAAGATGATGATCCTTCTGGTGGTGGTGGTGCTGCTGCTGCTGCTGATGATGATGATTATGATCCTGCTGGTGATGATGATTATGATGATGATGATCCTGCTGGTGCTGCTGCTGTTGGTGTGGAGGGGCAGCCCCTACTACCTGGGAGCCCCTCTGATGAGGGCCCATCTCGTCCTGCCAAAGGGAGGAAGAGGCATATGTAGGGACAGGAGAGGAGGCAATACTCCATTGAGGAGGAACATGAGGATGAGGTGCTGGAGTGGCTGAGAGAGAATGACTATCTGTGGCGGAAAGGACACCGTCTCTACAGGGACACCAAGCAGAAGCATGCTGCTTGGAGAGAGAAGGCGGAGAGTCTGGGCCACGCTTCGGAGGTGCTCCTCAGCTGGTGGAAGCACATGCACACCTGGTATGGGAAGCTGCACCTCAAGAAATCTGCCCAGGGCACGGTTAAGCTGACGGACAGAGAGACCTACGTCAAGACCAGGTGCAGCTTCCTGGAGGGTGAGATCCGCCACCAAGGAGCACCAGCAGCCCCTCTCACTACCCTATCTGTCCGGCAGCCTGCTGAGAGCCAGTCCTCTTCCGGATGAGAGTCAGCTCCTGTCTCTAGGCAGGTTCCTGTGGAGTGTGCCACGGCGGAGAACCCGCGGACAGCTGTTTTAACCATGGTGGAGTGCGTGGAGGACTCCCTGGTGCGGTGGGAGAAAGGAGACGGCATGTCCAGCACACTCCTACCCGCATCCACCCCCAGTTCCACCTCCACAGAAAGGCAGAGAGCCAGACCGAAGGGGCAGAGCCACACTGTCCTGCTGGATATCAGGGACAATATCCAGAGCAGCATAGATCTCCTCTCTCAGCTGGTCCACACCGACTCCTCATCCTCCAACCACAAGCCCTTCCTCACCTATGTCAACCAGACCTTCATGGACATGGCGGAACCCCAGTACCAGGTGGTGAAGGACCGGATCACCGAGCTGCTTCACAAACCTCCAAACCCAGAGGATCCTGCTCCCACCCAGTCCAGGTCTGCTCCTCCACCACAGGTGATGTCCCTCCCATTCCAAGACTTCCCACAGGCCCTCACCTACCAGGGCTATGGCTACCAGGAGGTCCAGCAGCACAGGCAGCAGCCCTTCCCAGTCCAGGCACAGAGTCATTGAATGACACCGTTGCCACCGGTTTCACTGATGCCACCGATGCCACCCACGACAATGATGCCACCGACGCCAACGATGCCACCAATGACACTGATGCCACCGATGCCACCAATGCCAGTCCTCACCCAGCTGCAGATCAGACAGCCCCACTACACTGCTCCTTCCTCCACCCCACAGCCAAGCCCGGCCTCAGTACATCTGTCATCGGTACTGGGGCTGACACCTCATGGCATGGAGGAAGGAGCTCTCAACATCACGGGTCTGAGCCAGCTGTCCGAGAGCTTTCTCAACACACTGTCACCTGTTGTCCTCTTGGGGCCAGGCACCCCAGTGGGGCTTCAGACCAGCACTGCAGCACCAGCCACCTCCACAGCACCTGGACCCTTCACCCCTGAGACTGGGCACACCTCCAAGTGACCAAGAGGAGTGCGAGAGACTGGGTGGCTACCTGTAGACTTTATTTGGACACTTGACTTGGGTCATTTTTCTTTTACAGCTTGTTGTTAATAAAGTCTATCTTTGATTCACACTCTTGCTTCATTTCTTTTTTTTAATAAAGTCTTGGTGGAAACTTTTAGAAATGGTTTAAGCCTTTGCATGCTTGTGTGATGGGTTAAGATAGCAGTGGGGTGGGCAGGGATACCTTTGGGATGGTTAATAGCTGTGGGATGGGCAGGGATACCTGTGGGATGGGTTAGGATATCTGTGGGATGGGTTAAGATAGCAGTGGGATGGGCAGGGATACCTGTGGAATGAGCAGGGATACCTTTGGAAGGGGTAATAGCTGTGGGATAGATAAACCTCCAGTGCAAGCATAGTGGGACTGTATGGTCCACCCTCCCAAGTGCCACACCTGTGGCCCTTTATTATCAATAATAATGTAATAATCATCCACACATGTCAACATAAACACAACTCTTTATTAAACGCCCTGTTCATTGTAGGCCCACCCAACATACATGGCCCAATCTCATCCGTGTGATGAGACAGGGTGAAGGAAGCATCCATTAAGCATCTATCATCCTGTCTTGCCACTCCACCGCTCCAGCTGGGGAGTTGCACTGGTGTTTCAGGAGGTTGCGCTGATTCTTCCCTTCATGTGAGGCTCTGTTGGGGCCTTGCACATCCTGAGTGTCTATCAGGTTTTGCTCTTGCCTCCATTCCGCAGGCTCCATGTCCCCATTGACTTGTTGGAAGTCCACGAGCCTGTTTTGCAAGACTGGGTAGTGGGTGCGCATGAGATTGTGCAGGATGCAGCAAGCTTCCACGATTCTCCTCACAGTCTGTGGGTGATGCTGCATGGTGGTGAGAAGTACCTGGAACCTGTTGGTCAGGATGCCAAAGGCCTTCTCCACCACCCGCCTTGCCCTGGACAGCCTGTAGTTGAAGATCCTCTCTTCATGGGGGAGAAGTCTGGAGGTGTAGGGCTTCATGAGGTAGGTTGTGAGGGAGAAGGCGTCATCCCCCACGATGAAGTAGGGCACATCTTGCGTATCATTGGGCAGTGGTTCTGGATCTGGGGAACCCATAATGAGGTTGCCTTCCAGCCCCTCCATGAGGTCACTGGTGTTGTATACCTGGGCATCTGAAGATGAGCCGTTGCCTGAAGCATCGATGTACATGAACTTGTAGTCAGCATCGACCATGGCAAAAAGGACGATGCTGAAGAAGCCCTTGTAGTTGAAATAAGTGGACCCCGAATTGGCTGATGCTTTGCAGGCCACGTGTTTGCCATCTATGGCTCCAACGGTGTGGGGGAAGTTCCACCTCTGATACCACTGCTCTGCAACTTTCTTCCATCTTCAGTGGTGGGGCACTGGAGGAGCTCCTCCAGGTATTCTTCGATGATGGCCTGCAACACTTCTCTGACCACAATGCTGATGGTGTTTTGTGGCACCCTCCAGCCATACTGCATGCTCCTGTAGGTGGTCCCTGAGGCCAGGTGGCACAGAGTGAGTGCCACCTTGAGCCCAGGTTCCAGGCTGGGCCAGAAGTTGGTGTTTGTCTTGGTCAACCTGGGTCTCAGCCGCTGCACAACTTCATCAAACATGGCTGGAGACATCCTCATGAAGTTCTGGAACGCACGAGTGTCTTCGTTCCTGAGCTCCACCATCAGCTTGTTGTACAGTCCGTACTCTGCTCTTCTCCTGATCCATCTTCAGACCCAGATGCTTCTTGGCCGCCTCTTTTTCTTCCTGTAGTAGAGTTCACAGAGCCTGTAGATGGCTTCGCACTGTTGCAGAACAATGGTGGCTGCCTAAAGGACTTTGTTACGATCCATGGTGGATATGACTGGATGCTGTGGAAGAGGAAGAGCCAGATGAAGGCTGCAGAGGTCTGCACAGCTGGGCTGCTGGGCTGAAAGTGAGATCTAGATGAGTTGCTCCCCCTTTTTATAGGCAGTATAGGTTTTCCACTTTGTGTCCCTTTGCATCCTCTAGGCATCCTCTAGACATCCTTAATATCCGAGATAGGTCCCCTCTGCGAACTTTTTTTCCATTTTAAATGCTTTCTTTGCGAGCTGCATCTGCTTTCATCCTTTCTCCATCCGTTCTGCATCCATTCTGCATCCGTTCCGTGTCCATTCCACTTCCTCCCTGCGTCTGTTTACTGCTGGAGCGGATCGAGTTGCGCAGATTCGTAGCGGATGCCTAGCGGATATAGTGGATGTGTAATGGATGCAGAATGGATGCCTAGCGGATGCCTAGCGGATGCAGAACAGACGCATTGGATACATTTTCCAAGCAAAAGTTTTAAGCAGCTCAAAACCCTCTGAGTGGATGAAACATCAATAGATGGATGCTGGACGGATAGAGAGGAAGCAAAATGTATGCAGTGAGTACAAAACGGAAGCATCGCGTTAACCAATGGATGGCAAGTGTTTTTCTCCATTTTTCATTCTCTTTCCATCCGTTGGTGCAGTGTGACAGGGGCTTTAGCTCTGCTAATTTTCAATTATTAGCTGTTATGTCTTTCAAATATAATCAATTCCAGCAGTCTAATTAATGCCTAATTAATGTAAATTTCCATATAATTATCCAAATTCAGTTTCTTATTCTGTTACTATTAAAGAGTATTCTCTGAATGATATCACTTCCATTTAGGTCTTTGACAATCCAATTTCTTTACCGTTGCAATTTTCCTCTTTCTTTCAATTCATCACTTCCACGATCTTTAACAAGTTCTCTTTCCTTCTGGTTCCCAAGGTTGCCTTTGAAAAATCCAAAGTATTTTGTCTGGTCACATGCTGCTCACCACTTCACTGTTCCAGCACAAACTTAATTCCCAGATAGCTTCCCATCTTCAAGGCAGCCATTAAAGACTACCATTACAGCCTGTCTTTGGGGGAGTGTTCCTAGCCAGGGAGGGGAGATACAGCTCCACTTGACCCAGCAGTGGTCTCCCCTTTCTTCACCACCCCTCCAGAGTGGATCCAGCCCTGTTTGGAACCCTCCAACAGATAGAGCAAAGATCACAGCTGTGCACAACCACAGACTCCAATCCTTCTTTGATGGAAGTGCCACCGGAAGCCCTATTCTTATGATTCTTGATGAATGTATCTTTTTATGTATACTGAGAGAGCATATGCACTGAAGACAAATTCCTTGGGTGTTCAATCACACTTGGCCAATAAAAAATTATATTATATAAAGAATTCTATAACTCATATATTTAAATGAGGTATATGCCTGAAGATCGTTGTTCTTCAGGCAATGATAGCAGAGGATTTTCAAGGAAGGTTTCTTCAAATCAGTTGAAACTCCCAAGAGGTGCATTATCCTCAGTGGTGAGAACTTCTGTCTTGTTGTATTTGTAAAGTGAAAACTTTGGATATTTGACAATGATTTTTATTGTGAAACATTATATTTGTCTAAAAGTCAAGCAAGACCAAAGTCTAGAAACACCAAAATCTACAACGCATAGATTGTAGATTATAAATCATAAAATGTAAGCACAATTATTGGCAAAGTTGGCCATGAATATTTTTCCTATTCCATTTACAATTTGAGCTGAATAATAATTAGAATTCCTAAAATCACAATTTAAATGCTTAGAAGAGTTGTTTTTTTTTTTACTAATTTGAGTTCCAAATATTAAAGAGTTTTATTGATTGTGATCATTTATCAATTTTCTATTCCTGTGGAGGAAGTCTGTTTATTTCTGTGCTGTTTCTCAGGAAACAGATGAGCATGATGAACAGCAAAATTTGTTGTTAATTGCAAAGTCATGTCTGACCCATCGCAACCCCATGAACAACATTCCTCCAGGCCTTCCTGTCCTCTGCCATCTTCTGGAATCCATTTCAGCTCATGCCAACTGCTTCAGTGATTCCATCCAGCCACCTCTTTCTCTGCTGTCCCCTTCTTGTTTTTCCCACAATTTTTCCCAACATTAGACTCTTCTCCAGTGAGTCCTTCCTTCTCATTAGGTGGCCAAAGTATTTGAGTTTCATCTTCAGGATCCGGCCTTCTAAAGAGCAGTCAGGGTTGATTTCTTCCAGGACCGACTGGTTTGATTGCCTTGCAGTCCAAGGGACTCGCAGGAGTTTTCTCCAGCATCATAGTTCAAAAGTTTCAGTTTTTTGGTGCTCAGCCTTTCTTGTGGTCCAGCTTTCACAAGCATACATTGCAAGTGGGAAAACCGTAGCCTTGACTATACAAAATTTGGTTGACAGGATGATATCTCTACTTTTTAGTATGCTATCTAGATTTGTCATAGCTTTCCTCCCCAAGAACAAGCATCTTTTGATTTCTCAGTTGCAGACTCCATCTGCAGTGAACTTGAAACCCAGGAAAGTGAAATCTCTCACTGTCTCCATTTCTTCCCCATCTTTTTGCCAGGAATTGAGAGGGCCAGATGCCATGATCTTAGTTTTCTTAATGTTGAGTTTCAAGCTAACTTTTGCACTCTCCTTCTGTTTGTTAAAGTAATAGACAAGACATTTCAAAATATATTTATTTTTCCATCTTGATTATATAATGTTTGCTTTTACTTTGTAGATGTTTGATTTTTTTAAAAAGCAAGAAAAACACACAGAACTTTTTATAAATAGTTTATTATTCCTAACTCACAAATGAAAATATTGCCAGATTGAAGCAAACTACTTGCACCATTATAATATGGTTTTAATTTGGACATATAAGAACTCCTAGGAGGATCTATTTTTAACTCTCTTCTTTCCCAAATTAGCTAAATTTTGCTGCCTTTTGCTTCTCTGGAATGCATTGCCTTTCTTCTGGGAATCCAGATTATAGTCTACCACAGCAGACTGCAAGAAATTTGTGGATAGCCATTAAAATCTCTGACTACTGAAAAATTTGCTCATGAAGAAACAACAGAATAAACTACAAGATAACTACATAGTTCAAAAACAGGAAATAAATGAGATGTATAACTTTTGTATATCATCATTTTTAAAGTTAATTTATATGTATATCCTCTCTTGTGCTAAATATTGGAGCAAAATAAATAGAAATTACAATTAAAATGTTGGAAGAAACATCAACAATCTCAGATATACTTATGATGTAACAGTTGGAAATTCAAGGAATCTATTCCTCAAGATGAAAAGAGAAAGTGTGTATTCTATTAATATTAAAAATAAAAACAATAAAGCTGAGAGTGTGTTAAGGACAACCCAGAAGAATTTGAGCTAGTCAATGTTTGTATATTACTAGCATCAAAAATACAAATTGTTGACATCAGTATCCATAAAATAAAGGAATAATTCAATCTGTATATAAATATATAGAAAATATAAAGAAGCAATAAAATGTAATACTGAGAATAAGGATATGCGTTGTTAACATCTTGGTCATCATTTTGACAGTTGAAAGCTGCATAGTTAGAAATGCTGAACAAAGAAAATTAGTACTGGAAAAAATGGTTGGAAAAACTTTGAATCACAAGAAAAAAATGTCATTCACTACTAGATGAAATAAAACCAGACTGTTCACTGGAAGCATTAACAGCAAAATCATTATAAAATATTTCAACATATAATGTGAAGGTACAAACTACTGAAGAATATCCTGATGCATGGAAAAAAATGAAGGCAATCAAATAAGTGAAGAGAGGAAGACCTAATTATATACTGCCATGATTGACACAACTGTCAGCTTTCAAAAATTCAGTAGAATTAGTTATCAACAGACAATCCTTGAAAAATATAATATACATTAAGTGGTGAAGAATCGGAATTACCAAAGCAAATTTCCGTCATCAAAGCTGACATCAAGTAGAGCACAGAAAAACTCAAAGAAGCAATGCAAGATGAGAAGATGTGGAAAGATCTGCCAAAAGTTGGGCATGTCTGAATGGATAACAACATCATCATAGCAATAGCACTTAGATTTATATACTACTTTATAGTGTTTTACAGCCCTCTCTAAGTGCTTTACTTTATCAGCATATTGCCCCCAACAATTTGGGTCCTCCTTTTACCCACCTCAGAAGGATGGAAGTCTGAGACAATCTTGAGCCTGGTGAGATTTGAACTGCCAAATTGCAGGCATCCCAGAGGCAGCAGAAGTAGTCTACAGTACCACACTCTAACCACTGCGCCACCATGGCTCATATCAAGCAATTTTCATACCTTAGATTTTTTTTAGTACTCCTTCAGAAGCCAGACACGATTCCTAGATATACAGACTGCTAAGAGCTACTTGCTACTGCAAAGCCTAACAGCAAGACAGCAAGAAATAGCTATTAGGGGAAATAGATATGTTACAGGTCCTATCGTTTAAGGAAGGCCATCCAGTGGGACCAAGAAGAAAGGGTATTTTCCATGGTGGCTCCCTCCCTGTGGAACATCATCCTTATGGAAATAAGATTTGTCCCTACCTAGATATATTTCCTAAGGCCCTGAAAACAGGATTATGGCAGGAGGCTTGGGGACCTCATGGTGATACAAGCCCAAAAAGTGGTTTGTTTGATTGTTAACACTAGAAAGGTAGAGTTTATTGGGTTTTGTATTTGAGTTTTATTTCTGTAAGCAGCCTGGAATCAATGTGAGTTGGGTGATCATATACATTTTCTAAACAAATAAGTTTGTAGATTAAAAGTTGGTTGGGTAAGGTGAATTTCCAAGTTAAACAATCAAAAGTCAATCTGAAGATGCCATATCAAAGGAGAGATGATGTCACAGTTAGTCCATAAGCCAGAGTCATAAATAATTAGATTATAGGTGTCATGATACACAAGTCAGATGCTGGAGTTGCTTCCAGCAATAGAACAATATTTATGTGTGACTTAATTTCCTGTCTTCTGAATATGCACAGTTGTAATCAAATGTTGCTGATGAATTTGGCATCTTGCTGCTTGCTCAAGAGTTGCAAGAGATCCCAAGAAGAATTGTTGGGGATGGTGAGATGAGCAAGTGAGTCTGTAGCAGCCTGCATTGCAACTGAATCAGACTCCAAGGACATGACAGCAACTGAACATTATTAGTCTACCCTTACCTTCTTTCTCAGAAATCTTCCCTTCTGGACATTGGATGCAACAGTAGCAGCAAAATGGCTTCTCCTCTATCATTTGCTTCTGAGAACTAGGACAACATCTTTGTGTACACAGGGAAACTGGAACTGTATAATTCATAAAACCAAAGCAAAAGAGGAAAGACATGAATAATTATGCATCAGGGCATTGGTAAATGGGATTACCATGAATCTATATTTTTCCAGTATGCCACCATGCTTAGATAGGACAACAATAATAAGGTTTTGCTTTTCAAATATTGAATTTCCAGAGCAGTTTCAAAGTGAAAAGAGGAAGATATGTTCTTGCAAAATATAGTATATAAAGTGACAGCTCAGAAATAATTGTTGATGCTTTTGCTATGTTTTGAGATATTTTTAATTTGATATCTTTGACATTTGAAATTTTGTAAATATGATAAACCAAATTTTAAAAATGGCTTTTTTTCATCACTAATATTGATTTTATTATTTTAGTTAACTATCACTTTAACATTTCCTATTCCAGATAGTTTGTTGAATTGCTATCCAACAAAGACAATGCAGGGTTTAGAAGATCCCTATGTCAGGGTTGCAAGTAATAAATCCATTGCGAGCAAGAACTCCAAGACAGGTGAATTCGTCAAAGAATAGGTTTGTTGGAAATATCATATTGGCACATGTCTGGTGAAGACCAACTCTGAGGGACCCCTTGGTTTTAACCTAATTAAACGTAAATTTTTCCCTCAATCCCAAACAATCAGTCACATGGCCCAATCATTGAAGCATCTTCTGGTCTGGTGACATCATTACTCTACTTCCAGCCAGGTGTGAGAACGTCTTTGGTTCCCAAGAGAAAATATTTTATTTTCACTATACAAACCCAGTTATTTCTAAAGCCCATGTCACACTGGCCAACGGATGCAAAAAGGACACAGCGGATGAGCAAAATGTTCCATCCGTTGTTATCCGCTCTCAAAAGGGGCAAAAATTTGCATAACCGGAGATGATAACACGGATGCGGGGAGGATGCAGGGCGGATGCAAAGCAGATGCGGAACGGAAACCCAGCGGATGGAAGTGGATGAGAGCAGATGGCGCATCCGTTAGGCTTCTGGGGGGCCTCGGCAAAGCAGACACGGAACGGATACAGTGGATGCACAGCGGGTGCACAGCGGATGAAGCGGATGCACAGTGGATGCACAGCGGATGCACAGCGGATGCACAGCGGATGAAGCGGATGCAGAGTGGAAGCCTAGCGGATGCACAGCGGAAGCCTAGTGGATGCCTGGCGTTAATTGCACATGCGGGGGGATGCATTGCACTGGGCCCCCGGATATAGAGGGAAGCAGCTTGCACGTGGCCAGCATTCCGAGGAAAGACCTGCTGCTGGACACTTAGAGTTCCTTGCCTGCCCTGCCTGCATGCCTGCCTGCCAGCCTTGCTGCCAGCCTGCC
This sequence comes from Laticauda colubrina, assembly GCA_015471245.1. Classification (NCBI taxonomy): domain Eukaryota; kingdom Metazoa; phylum Chordata; class Lepidosauria; order Squamata; family Elapidae; genus Laticauda; species Laticauda colubrina. The sequence goes on from BLBF01000050.1 coordinate 1,206,266, forward strand.
TTCCAGCCAGCCTTGGTGCCTGCCTGCCTCCCTGCCTTCCTGCCAGGCTTCCTGCCAGCCTTGGTGCCTGCCTGCCAGCCTTGGTGCCTGGCTTCCTGCCAGACTTCCTGCAACCTTGGTGCCTGCCAGCCTCCCTGCCAGCCAGCAACCCCACAACCATGGGGAGGAAGCGAAAGCCTCAGCAGCCTGCCGCCATCCCTGGCAAGAGGGACAGGGCCAACCTCCCGCCCCCTGCCCCTGACTCTGCTTCTGCTGGGGCTTCTGCTGAACCTGCTCCTAGTGGTGGTGCTTCTGCTGGTGCTTACTCTGCTGAAGCTGCTCCTGGTCCTGCTGATACTGCTCGTGCTCCTGGACTTGCTCGTCCTGCTCATGCTCCTGGTCTTGCTCGTCCTGCTCGTCCTGCTCATGTTCCTGGTCCTGCTCGTGCTCCTGGACTTGCTGGCCCTGCTGGTGCTTACACTACTGCTACTGATACTGGTCCTGCTGATCCTGCTGTTGCTGATCCTGCTGGTGCTGCCGCTGCTGGTGCTGCTGCTGCTGCTGCTGCTGCTGCTGATGATGATTATGATCCTGATGGTGAGGATGATGATGATGATGGTGAGGAGGATGATGATGATGATGATGATGATGATGATGATGATCCTGCTGGTGCTGCTGCTGCTGGTGGTGGTGTGGAGGAGCAGGCCCTACTACCTGGGAGCCCCTCTGATGAGGGCCCATCTGGTCCTGCCAAAGGGAGGAAGAGGTGTATGCGACAACGGGAGAGGAGGCAATACTATATTGAGGAGGCGCCCGAGGATGAGGTGCTGGAGTGGTTGAGAGAGAATGACTATCTGTGGCGGAAGGGACACCAAGTGGAAGCAGGCTGCTTGGAGAGAGAGGGCGGAGAGTATGGGTTACACTTCGGAGGTGCTCCTCGGCTGGTGGAAGCACATGCACACCTGGTACGGGAAGCTGCACCTGAAGAAATCTGGCCAGGCCACTGTGAAGCTGACAGACAGAGAGACTTACATCATGGCCAGGTGCAGCTTCCTGGAGGGTGAGGTCCGCCACCGAGGTGCACCAGCAGCCCCTCTCACGACCCTCTCTCTCTGACAAACTGCTGAGAAACAGTCCTCTTCCAGCCGAGAGTCAGTCACTGTCTCCAGGAAGGTTTCTGTGGAGCGTGCCACGGTGGAGAACCCGCGGACAGGTGTGGTAAGCGTGGTGGAGTGCATGGAGGACTCCCTGGTGCGGTGGGAGAAAGGAGACATCGAGTCCACCACAGTCCTAGCCGCATCCACCCCCTCCAGCTCCGCCTCCACAGAAAGCAGAGAGCCGGACAGCAGAAGGGGCAGAGCCACACTGTCCTGCTGGAGATCAGGGACACCATCCGCACCAGCATAGATCTCTTCTCTCAGATGGTCCACACCAACTCCTCCTCCTCCAACTGCAAGCCCTTCCTCACCTATATCAACCAGACCCTCAAGGAAATGGCAGATCCACAGTACCAGCTGGTGAAGGACCAGATCACCGAGCTTCTTCACAACCCTCCAGACCCAGAGGAACCTGCTCTCACCCAGTCCAGGTCTGCTCCTCCACCCCAGGTGATGTCCCTCCTATTCCAAGGCTTCCCAGAGGCCCTCACCTACCAGGGCTATGGCTACCAGGAGGTTCAGCACCACAGGCAGAAGCCCTTCTCAGTCCAGGCACAGAGTCATCAGGTGACACCATTGCCACCGGTTCCACCGATGCCACCGATGCCACCCACGACAATGATACCACCGACGACAGCGATGCCACCCACGCCAATGATGCCACCCACGACAGTCCTCACCCAGCTGCAGAGCAGACAGCCCCACTACACTGCTCCTTCCTCCACCCAACAGCCAAGCCCGGCCTCAGTACATCTGTCATCAGTACTGGGGCTGACACCCCATCACGGGGTGCATCACAGGGCTGAGCCAGCTGTCCGACACCTTCCTCAACACACCGTCCCCTGTTGTCCTCTTGGGGCCAGGCACTACAGCACCACCCACCACCACAGCACCTGGACCCTTCACCCCTGAGATTGGGCACACCTCTGAGTGACCGATAAGAGTGCCAGAGACCGGGTAGCTGGCTACCTGTGGACTTTATTTGGACACTTGACTTGGGTCATTTTTCTGTTACAGCTTATTGTTCAATAAAGTTTATCTTTGATTCACACACTTGCTTAATTTCTTTTTTTCAATAATTTTTTTCTTTGATTCACACACTTGCTTCATTTCTTTTTTTCAATAAAGTCTTGGTGGAAACTTTTAGAAATGGTTTAAGCCTTTACATGCTTTTGGGATGGGTTAAGATAGCAGTGGGGTAGGCAGGGATATCTGTGAAATGAGCAGGGATACCTTTGGGATGGCTAATAGGTGTGGGATAGATAAACCTCCAGTGCAAGCATAGTGGGAATGTATGGTCCACCCTCCCAGGTGCCACACCTATGGCCCTTTATTATCAATAGTAATGTAATAATCATCCACACATGTCAACATAAACACAACTCTTTATTAAACGCCCTGTTCATTGTAGGCCCACCCAACATACATGGCACAATCTCATCAGTGTGATGAGACAGGCTGAAGGAAGCATCCATTAAGCATCTACCATCCTGTCTTGCCACTCCACCAATCCAGCTGGGGAGTTGCACCAGTGTTTCAGGAAGTTGCGCTGCTTCTTCCCTTCCCGTGAGGCTCTGTTGGGGCCTTGCACATCCTCGGTGTCGATCAGGTTTCACCCTTGCCTCCTTTCCCCAGGCTCCATGTCCCCATTGCCTTGTTGACGGTCCACAAGCCTGTTCTGCAAGACTGGGTAGCGGGTGCGCATGAGATTGTGCAGGATGCAGCAAGCTTCAACGATCCTCCTCACGGTCTTTGGGCGATGCTGCATGGTGGTGAGAAGTACCTGGAACCTGTTGGCCAGGATGCCAAAGGCGTTCTCCACCACCCACCTTGCCCTGGACAGCCTGTAGTTGAAGATCCTCTCTTCACGGGTGAGGAGTCTGGAAGTGTAGGGCTTCATGAGGTAGGTTCTGAGGGAGAAGGCATCATCCCCCACAATGAAGTAGGGCACATCTTGCATATCGTTGGATGGGGGGTCTGGATCTGGAAAGCCTACGATCAGGTTGCCTTCCAGCCCCTCCTTGAGGTGACTGGCATTGTATACCTGGGCATCTGAAGATGAGCCGTAGCCTGAAGCATCAATGTACATGAACTTGTAGTCAGCATCGACTATGGCGAAGAGGATGATGCTGAAGAAGCCCTTGTAGTTGAAATAAGTGGACCCCGACTTGGCTGGTGCTTTGCAGACCATGGGCTTGCCATCTATGGCTCCAACGGTGTGGGGGAAGTTCCACCTCTGATACCACTGCTCTGCAATTTTCTTCCATCCTTCTTCAGTGGAGGGGCACTGGAGGAGCTCCTCCTTGTATTATTTGATGATGGCCTGCACCACTTCTCTGACCACAATGCTGATGGTGTTGTGTGGCATCCTCCAGCCGTACTGCATGCTTTTGTAGGTGGTCCCTGAGGCCAGGTGGCACAGAGTGAGTGCCACCTTGAGCCCAGGTTCCAGGCTGGGCCGGAAGTTGGTGTTTGCCTTGGTCAACCTGGGTGTCAGCCGCTGCACAACTTCGTCAAACATGGCTGGAGACATCCTCATGAATTTCTGGAACGCACGAGTGTTGTACAGTTTGTTGTACAGTCCGTACTCTGCTCTTCTCCTGATCCATTTTCAGACCCAGACCCTTCTTGGCCGCCTCTTTTTCTTCCCGTAGTAGAGTTCACAGAGCCTGTAGATGGCTCCGCACTGTTGCAGAAGGATGGCGGCTGCCAAAAGGACTGTGTTACGATCCACAGTGGACATTACTGGATGCTGTGGAAGAGGAAGAGTCAGATGAAGGCTGCAGACGTCCAAAGATGGTGGAGCTCAGGAACAAAGACACTCGGGCATTCCAGAACTTCATGAGGATGCCTCCAGCCATGTTTGACGAAGTTGTGCAGCAGCTGACACCCAGGTTGACCAAGGCAAACACCAACTTCCGGCCCACCCTGGAACCTGGGCTCAAGGTGGCACTCACTCTGTGCCACCTGGCCTCAGGGACCACCTACAGGAGCATGCAGTATGGCTGGAGGGTGCCACACAACACCATCAGCATTGTGGCCAGAGAATTGGTGCACGACATCATCGAAGAATACCTGGAAGAGCTCCTCCAGTGCCCCTCCACTGAAGAAGGATGGAAGAAAGTTGCAGAGCAGTGGTATCAGAGGTGAAACTTCCCCCACACCGTTGGAGCCATAGATGGCAAGCATGTGGCCTGCAAAGCGCCAGCCAAGTCAGGGTCCACTTATTTCAACTACAAGGGCTTCTTCTGAATCGTCCTCTTCGCCATGGTCGATGCTGACTACAAGTTCATGTACATCGATGTTTCAGGCAACGGCTCATCTTTAGATACCCAGGTATACAACACCAGTGACCTCAAGGAGGGGCTGGAAGGCAACCTCATCATGGGCTTCCCAGATCCAGAACCCCTGCCCAACGACACACAAGATGTGCCCTACTTCATCGTGGGGAATGACGCCTTCTCCCTCACAACCTAACACATGAAGCCCTACACTCCAGACTCCTGACCCGTGAAGAGAGGATCTTCAACTACAGGCTGTCCAGGGCAAGGCAGGTGGTGGAGAACGCCTTTGGCATCCTGGCCAACAGGTTCCAGGTACTTCTCACCACCATGAAGCATCGCCCAAGGACTGTGAAGAGGATCATGGAAGCTTGCTGCATCCTGCACAATCTCATGCGCACCCGCTACCCAGTCTTGCAGAACAGGCTCATGGACCTCCAGCAAGGCAATGGGGACATGCAGCCTGGAGAATGGAGGCAAGGGCAAAACCTGATAGACACTGAGGATGTGCAAGGCCCCAACAGAGCCTCACGTGAAGGGAAGAAGCAGCGCAACTGAAACACTGGTGCAACTCCCCAGCTGGAGCAGTGGAGTGGCAAGACAGGATGATAGATGCTTAATGGGTGCTTCCTTCAGCCTGTCTCATCAAACGGAGGAGATTGGACCATGTATGTTGGGTGGGCCTACAATGAACAGGGCATTTAATAAAGAGTTGTGTTTGTGTTGACACGTGTGGATGATTATTACATTATTATTGATAATAAAGGGCCATAGGTATGGCACCTGGGAGGGTGGACCATACAGTCCCACTATGCTTGCACTGGAGGTTAATCTATCCCATAGCTATTACCCATCCCAAAGGTATCCCTGCCCATCCCACTGCTATCTTAACCCATCCCACAAGCATGCAAAGGCTTAAACCAATTCTAAAAGGTTCCACCAAGACTTTATTAAAAAAAAGAAATGAATCAAGTGTGTGAATCAAAGATAAACTTTATTGAACAAGCTGTAAAAGAAAAATGACCCAAGTCAAGTGTCCAAATAAATTCCGCACCCAGTCTCTGGCAGTCTTCACGGTCACTTGGAGGTGTGCCCAGTCTCAGGGCTGAAGGGTCCAGGTGCTCTGGAGGTGGTTGCTGATGCAGTGCTGGTCTGAAGCCCCACTGGAGTGCCTGGCCCCGAGAGGACAACAGGTGAAGGTGTGTTGAGAAAGGTCTCAGACAGCTGGCTCAGACCCATAATATTGAGAGCTCCTTCCTCCATGCCATGGGTTGTCAGCCCCAGTACTGAGGACAGATGTACTGAGGCCAGGCTTGGCTGTGGGGTGGAGGAAGGAGTAGTGTAGTGGGGCTGTCTGGTCTGCAGCTGGATGAGGACTGGCGTGGGGGGCATTGGTGGCGTGGGTGGCAACGCTGTCATCAGTGGCATCATTGGCGTGGGTGGCATCGGTGGCATCAGTGGAACTGGTGGCAACGGTGTCGCCCAATGACTCTGTGCCTGGACTGGGAAGGGCTGCTGCCTCTGCTGCTGGACCTCCTGGTAGCCGTAGACCTGGTAGGTGAGGGGCTGTGGGAAGCCTTGGAATGGGAGGGACATCACCTGGGGTGGAGGAGCAGACCTGGACTGGGTGGGAGCAGGTTCCTCTGGATCTGGAGGGTTGTGAAGCAGCTCGGTGATCCGGTCCTTCACCACCTGGTACTGGGGTTCCTCCATGTTTCTGAGGGTCTAGTTGACATAGGTGAGGAAGGGCTTGCGGTTGGAGGATGAGGAGTCGGTGTTGACCAGCTGAGAGAGGAGATCTATGCTGGTGCGGATGGTGTCTCTGATCTCCAGCAGGACAGTGTGGCTCTGCCCCTCCTGCTGTCTGGCTCTCTGCCTTTCTGTGGAGGTGGAGCTGGGGGTGTGTGAATGCTGCTACGGCTGTGGTGGACGCGACATCTCCTTTCTCCCACTGCAACAGGGAGTCCTCCATGAGCTCCACCACGGTTACAACATCTTTCCACAGGTTCTCCGCCATGGCATGCTCCACAGAAACCTGCCTGGAGACAGAGACTGACTCTTGGCCAGAAGAGGACTGGCTCTCAGCAGGCGGCCGGAGAGATTGGGTAGTGAGAGCGGCTCCTGCTGCTCCTCAGTGGTGGATCTCACCCTCCAGGAAGCTGCACCTGGCCATGACGTAGATGTCTCTGTCCGTCAACTTAACCGTGACCTGGCCAGATTTCCTCAGGTGCAGCTTTCCGTACCAGGTGTGCATGTGCTTCCACCAGCCGAGGAGCACCTCCGAAGTGTAACCCATACTCTCTGCCCTCTCTCTCCAAGTAGCCTGCTTCCACTTGGTGTCCCTGTAGAGACAGTGTCCCTTCCGCCACAGATAGTCATTCTCTCTCAGCCACTCCAGCACCTCATCCTCGTATTCCTCCTCAATATTGTATTGCCTCCTCTCCCGTCCCTGCATACGCCTCTTCCTCCCTTTGGCAGGACCAGATGGGCCCTCATCAGAGGGGCTCCCAGGTAGTAGGGGCTGCTCTTCCACACCAGCAGCAGCAGCAGCACCAGCAGGATCATTATAATCATCATCATCATCATCACCATCAGGATCAACATCATCATCAGCAGCAGCAGCAGGATCATCATCATCATCAGTAGCAGCAGCAGCAGCAGCACCAGCAGGATCAGCAGCAGCAGCAGAGTAAGCACCAGCACCAGCAGCACCAGCAGCACCAGCAGCACCAGGATCAGCAGCAGCAGAGTAAGCACCAGTAGCGCCAGCAAGACCAGGAGCATGAGCAGGACCAGGAGCATGAGCAGGACGAGCAGGATGAGCAAGTCCAGGAGCACGAGCAGGACGAGCAGTTCCAGCAGGACCAACAGGACCAGGAGCAGCTTCAGCAGAGTAAGCACCAGCAGAATCACCACCGCCAGGAGCAGTTTCAGCAGAAGTTCCAGCACCAGAAGTGTGAGCCCAAGCAGCAAAAGCCCCAGCAGAAGAAGAGTCAGGGAAAGGGGGCGGGAGGGTGGCCCTGTCCCTCTTTCCAGGGATGGCGGCAGGTTGCTGAGGCTTTCGCTTCTTCCCCATGGTTGTGGGGTTGCTGGCTGGCAGACAGGCTGGCAGGGAGGCTGGCAAGCACCAAGGCTGGCAGGAAGCCTGGCAGGAAGGCAGGCAGGCACCAAGGCTGGCAGGCAGACTGGCTGGCAGGGAGGCTGGAAGGCAGGCTGGCAGCAAGGCTGGCAGGCAGGCAGAGAGCAAGGCTGGCAGGAAGGCTGGCCAGGAGGCTGGCAGCAAGGCTTGCATGCAGGCATGCAGGCAGGGCAGGCAATGACTCGATGTATCCGGCAGCAGGTCTTTCCTCCGAATGCTGTCATGTGCAAGCTGCTTCCCTTTATATCTGTGTGGCTTATGCAATGCATCCCCCCGCATGCGCAATTAACGCTCGGCATCCTTTAGGCTTCCGCTGTGCATCCGCTAGGCTTCCGCTCTGCATCTGCTTCATCTGCTGTGCATCCGCTGTGCATCTGCTTTATCCGTTCCGCATCTGCTTTGCTGAGGACCCCCGGAAGCCTAGCGGATGTGCCATCCGCTCCCATCCGCTTCCATCTGTTGGGCTTCCATTCCGCATCTGCTTTCCATCCGCCCTGCGTCCTCCCCGCGTCCGTTCCTTTCCGTGTTATCCGCTCTGGTTATGCAAATTTTTGCCCCTTAGGAGAGCAGATAATAATGGATGGAACATTTTGCTTGTCCGTTATGTCTTTTTTACATACATTTTGCATCCGTTGGGCAGTGTGACAGGGCCTTTACGTTGTTTTGAATATATTTGTAGATCACTGTCTTTATTTTACTTCCTATGTTTTAGGATATCTCTTTATGTATAACATGAATTTCAGACCAATATTCTTCATTTATTGAATTTATAAATTATATAAATTATTTCATTACATCTATTTTAATTGTTGCATAATTGTATCGAATATTGACATTGTTTCTAACCTTGTTGTTTTAATAATTTTGAAAAAAAGAAATATTTTTGGCTATCCAAAAGGTGCTTTTCTCAAGAGGTAACTGGACTTTCTGTTTTTTCTTTGAAGATGTTTTGCTTCCCATCCAAGAAGCTTCTTCAATTCTGACTGAATAGTGGGGAATGGAAATATTTATACTCCTTGCAGACAGCTGGTCATTTGTAGTCTTTTAGCAAGTTGTTAAGGCCACCTGTAGGTTTATGTATATCATCAGGGTCACCTGATTGGTACAAATGGATGTGGAGCCTTCTTGTAACTGTTGAAAGGGCTGGAGGTAGATGATGTCATATCTCTCCCCCTCTGTTGAGACAGGGCTGTTTAATTTTCTCATAGATAGCCTCTTTGTCTCCTCTTTCAAACCAGTGGTCTTCTCTGTCCAAAATGTGGACTTTTTGTCCACATTTCAAAATTCAAAAGAATTTTGAAGAAATTCAAAAGAAACAGCAACCTTTGTTTTTTAAATGCAGATGGATTGCTGAATCTAGTCCTGATGGGTTTGTTCCCTTAAATTATGCCATGAATTTATGAAGTGGTTATTTTCTTTCCCCAATGTATAGATCTGCACATGGCTCACTGCATTGTACTACATATACCAATTTGCTCAGTTTGTTTCTGGGTGTTTTATCCTTGAGGTGGACAAGCTTCTGCCTTCATGTATTATTGGGTCTGAAGTGATAATTTTGCTTTTTTATTGTTCTCTTTGTTTATTATAGAGGAGGTCTTTTAAGGAGGTCCTGTAAAATCTTTTTTGAGATTTGATGAAGGTCCATTTGGGATATCTCATGCTCTGAGAGCTTTCTTGACATGCTTTAGTTCTTTTTCTTTCCCATCTTTGCTGGTAGCAGGCCTTCAGCTTGGTGATATAGGGTTCTGATTCCCATTTTGTGCTCCAGTTGCTAGTGGGAATCAAAATGTAAATAGTGATCTGGGGGAAGGGCTTCTGTCTTCCTTAATGTATAGTAAACAGTCCAGGAAGATTAGACTATTTTCTTAACAGCTTCCCAGATGAATTTGATGTATATGTCCACCTTTGGAACAACCATGACCTGGATGACTGAGAATCATAAGCTCACTCCAGTTGAGATCATTTCATTTTTTTTATTTAATCGAAGCATTTGTTTTTATTTTCTTTTGTTAATGATGGTCATTACACCATTTCTTCTATGTTTTTCTTGTTCACAACAGATCTGTATGACCCAATTTCACCCATCTGAGTTCGCTAATCTCCAGAATGTAATTTCTTTTAACATTTCTATCCAGCAATATCAAGTTCCTTCATGGTTGTGACACGCAAAATTCTATATTTATCTGTTATCTATCTATCTATCTATCTATCTATCTATCTATCTATCTATCTAT
>BLBF01000050.1:1216065-1259248 GCA_015471245.1 Laticauda colubrina
TATCTATCTATCTATCTATCTATCTATCTATCTATCTATCTATCTATCTATCTATCTATTGTTAATCACTCCTCCATGGCTATTTTTTAAAACTACAGAAATCCCCCTGCCTTTACCTTGAGTACCATTTAAATTGATGCAGAAATCTTTAAAGTGCAAAGATACATACAGGAAAATGAAGAAACTGAAATTGTCATATCTTACCTGGGAAATCTTGTAGATATACAGGAGAATTGCCATATCAAGAGAAGTAACAGAATCTAGACCACCAATCACTGCAAGGAGCTTATTCTTCATGTTACAGTTGTTATTTGGGGAAAATCTTTCTAGCACATACATAAGTAGCATAGTGGAATAAAATGTCAATTTTGCATCATAGTAAATATCATAAATATGGAATCCCAAGATTATTTTGTGTAATATCTGAGAATTTTCATTTATCTCTTTTGCTGCAAAGGCCAAAGCCAGGATGTGCTGGTAATTCATTGGAAATATTCTAGAATGAGTATTGCAATGTCAGGTAATAGCTTACAATTTTAAAATTTAATGCATCTTTTCCTATCATATTCATTTTTATTTAATATATGCTCAAATTCTTATTTAATATGTGCTCAAATTCTTATTCTTGTATATATAATAATTAATATCCCCAAAGTGACTTTTTAAAATAAATATTGATGAAAAATAATGAAAAATGAAGTAAAGCCCATGTCACACTGCCCAACGGATGCAAAAAGGACACAACGGACGAGCAAAATGTTCCATCCGTTGTTATCCGCTCTCAAAAGGGGCAAAAATGTGCATAACCGGAGCGGATAACACGGATGCGGGGAGGACGCAGGGCGGATGGAAAGCGGATGTGGAACGGAAGCCCAGCGGATGGAAGTGGATGAGAGCAGATGGCGTATCCACTAGGCTTCCGGGGGACCTCAGCAAAGTGGACGCGGAACGGATACAGCGGATGCAGAGTGGACGCCGAGCGGATGAAGCGGATGCACAGTGGAAGCCTAGCGGATGCAGAGTGGAAGCCGAACGGATGCCTGGCGTTAATTGCGCATGCGGGGGGGATGCATTGCGTCAGCCCCGCGGATATAACGGAAGCAGCTCGGAAGCAGGTTGCCATTCAGAGGAAAGACCTGCTGCCGGACGGATTGACTGCCTTGCCTGCCCTGCCTGCATGTCTGCCTGCCAGTCTTGCTGCCAGCCTCCCTGCCAGCCTTGCTGCCAGCCTCCCTGCCAGTCTTGCTGCCAGCCGGTCTGCCTGCCAGCCTTGCTGCCTGCCTCCCTCCCAGCCTTCCTGCCAGCCTTGGTTCCTGTCAGCCTCCCTGCAAGCCTTCCTGCAAGCCTTCCTGCCAGCCTTCCTGCCAGCCTTGGTGCATGCTTGCCTGCCAGCCTTGGTGCATGCCTACCTGCCAGCCTTCCTGCAAGCCTTGGTGCCAGCCTCCCTGCCAGCCTTCCTGCCAGCCTTGGTTCCTGCCAGCCTCCCTGCCAGCCTTGCTGCCAGCCTTGGTTCCTGCCAGCCTCCCTGCCAGCCAGCAACCCCACAACCATGCGGAAGCACAGCAAGCCTCAGCCATCTGCTGCCAGCCCTTGCAAGAGGGACAGGGCTACTATCCCGCCCCCTGGTCCTCACTCTGGTTCTCCTGGGGCTTCTGCAGCACGGACTCGCTCTTCTGGGGCTGGGGCTTCTGCTGCTTCTGCTTCTGGAGGAGCTGATGACAAGCACTCCAGCACCAGCCACCTCCACAGCACTTTCACCCTTCACCCCTGAGACTGAGCGACCAAGAGGAGTGCCAGAGACTCATTTTTGTCTTATAGCTTGTTGTTAATAAAGTCTATTTAAAATTCACACACTTGCTTCATTTCTTTTTTTTAATAAAGTCTTGCTGTAAACTTTTAGAAATGGTTTAAGCCTTTGCATACTTGTGGGATGGGTAAGGATAGCTTTGGGATGGGTTAAGATACCTGTGGGATGGGTAATAGCTGTGGGATGGGTAATAGCTGTGGGATAGATAAACCTCCAGTGCAAGCATAGTTGGGACTGTATGGTCCACCCTCCCAGGTGCCACACCTATGGCCCTTTATTATCAATAATAATGTTATAATTATCCACACATATCAACATAAACACAACTCTTTTTTAAATGCCCTGTTCATTGTAGGCCAACCAAACATAGATGGCCCAATCTCATCTGTGTGATGAGACAGGCTGAAGGAAGCATCCATCAATCATCTACCATCCTGTCTTGCCACTCCACTGCTCCAGCTGGGGAGTTGCACCAGTGTCTCAGTTGCACTGCTTCTTCGCTTCACGTGAGGCTCTGTTGGGGCTTTGCACATCCTCAGTGTCGATCAGGTTTTGCCCTTGCCTCCATTCCCCAGGCTCCATGTCCCCATTGTCTTGTTGGAGGTCCACAAGCCTGTTCTTCATGACTGGGTAGCGGGTGCGAATGAGATTGTGCAGGATGCAGCAAGCTTCCATGATCCTCTTCACGGTCTCCGGGCAATGCTGCATGGTGGTGAGAGAAGTACCTGGAACCTGTTGGCCAGGATACCAAAGGCATTCTCCACCACCCACCTTGCCCTGGACAGCCTGTAGTTGAAGATCCTCTCTTCACGGGTGAGGAGTCTGGAAGTGTAGGGCTTCATGAGGTAGATTGTGAGGGAGAAGGTTGTTAGGGATAACATTGTTCACCCTAACTGTTTTAGGTGAAATACTAACTATGAATCATAGTTAGTGTATGCAGCTTTAAATGTAAAATAGCAATTGTGGGTGTGGTTATGAAAACCATATAAAAGTAGCAAGGCTACAGCTTGCTCTCTCTCTCTCTGGCTTTGATGATCCCTGATTACTGCTTGGAAGCAAGACTGCATTGCTCGAACGGGAGAGACAACAACGGACTGATTTATTTGAACTGACAATAGGATATTCTACATGGACTTTGCTAACTGAATATTCCTGAATGGACTGACTACATGGTAAATGAATATAGGACTGTTTTTGACTATGCTATAAACTTATACTGGAATAAAACATATTCTTGATAGCACAAGCGTATCTGTTATTTTTACTGTATGTTAATAAACATACAAGCTTAGCTCACTCATTCATGAGTGAGGAGTCTGGAAGTGTAGGGCTTCATGAGGTAGATTGTGAGGGAGAAGGTGTTATCCACCACGATGAAGTAGGGCACATCTTGTGTGTCGTTGGGCAGGGGTTCTGGATCTGGGAAGCCCACGATGAGGTTGCGTTCCAGCTCCTCCTTGAGGTGACTGGCGTTGTATACCTGGGCATCTGAAGATGAGCCGTTGCCTGAAGCATCGATGTACATGAACTTGTAGTCAGCATCGACCATGGCGAAGAGGATGATGCTAAAGAAGTCCTTGGAGTTCAAATAAGTGTACCCCGACTTGGCTGGAGCTTTGCAGGCCACGTGCTTCCCATCTATGGCTCCAACGGTGTGTGGGAAGTTCCACTTCTGATACCATTGCTCTGCAACTTTCTTCCATCCTTCTTCAGTGGAGGGGTACTGGAGGAGCTCCTTCTTGTATTCTTCGATGATGGCCTGCACCAATTCTCTGACCACAATGTTGATGGTGTTGGATGGCACCCTCCAGCCATACTGCATGCTCCTGCAGGTGGTCCCTGAGGCCAGGTGGCACAGAGTCAGTGCCACCTTGAGCCCAGGTTCCAGGCTGGGCCGGAAGCTGGTGTTTACCTTGGTCAACCTGGGTGTCAGCCGCTGCACAACTTCGTCAAACATGGCTGGAGGCATCCTCATGAAGTTCTGGAACACCCGAGTGTCTTTGTTCCTGAGCTCCACCATCTTCGGACCCAGACTCTTTTTGGCTGCCTCTTTTTCTTCTTGCAGTAGAGTTCACAGAGCCTGTAAATGGCTTCGCACTGTTGCAGAACGATGGTGACTGCTGAAGGGACTTTGTTACAATCCACGGTGGACATGACTAGATGCTGTGGAAGAGGAAGAGCCAGATGAAGGCTGCAGAGGTCTGCACCACTGGGCTGCTGTTCTGAAAGTGAGATGTAGATGAGTTGCTCCCCCTTTTTATAGGAAATATAGGTTTTCCTCTAGGCATCCTCTAGGCATCCTCTAGGCATCCTCTAGACATCCTTAATATCCAAGATAGGTCCCCTCTGCGAACTGTTTTTTCCATTTTAAATGCTTTGTTTCCATGCTGCATCCACTAGGCATCCGTTCTGCATCCATTCTGCGTCCGTTCCGCTTCCTCCCTGTGTCCGGGTGGATGCGAGTTGCACGGATGTGTAGCGGATGCCTAGCGGATATAGTGGATGCATAACGTATGTGTAGCGGATGCCTAGCGGATGCGTAGCGGATGCAGAACGGACGAACTTGATACATTTTCCGCGCAAAAAATTTGGGCAGCTCAAAACTTTCAGAGCGGATGAAACATCAATAAATGGATGCTGGATGGATAGAGAGGAAGCAAAATGGAGGCAGTGAATACATCGCGTTTTCCAACGGATGGCAAGCTTTTTTGTCCGTTTTACATCCTCTTTGCATCCGTTGGTTCAGTGTGACATGGGCTTAAAATCAAGCAGAATGAACCTGTTTATTGCAAAACTGAAGAGGGTTGAATGTTTGGATGCTGAATTGAAAGGTATTGTATTTTAAACCTGAAGAAAAAAAATGTGTCCTGCTACATAGATAAAGAAGTAAGAAATCTGTCTAATGGAATAGGGATTAAGAATGAAAATAAACTGAATAGGACAAGTAAATGCCAAAGACAAAGGGGAAAAAATCACAATGAAAAATATTATGTTCCAAAAATTAGGAGGATAAATCAAAATTATGATCTATCCCTGCTGATTCACTCTGTGGTGAAAACATTGCTTAAACATACAATATCAGAGGTTTTGGAGCAAATAATGGTGGACATATATTTCCTGCATGCAACTTTAAAAACAAACAAACAAACAATTTTCTTCTCAACAGGGGAAAATCGAATTTATGTGTAAATCTAAAAACCACAGCTTCCTACATAGCCAAAGCTCCTTTAATTATACCAATATATCTTCCCACAATGTAATTTGACAGTCCACTAAGGATAAAGAAGATAACAAAGAAAAGTGAATTCCTTACATAAGTTCTTCAGGCATAACAGGTGGAGGTTCCTTTGTGAAATCTTTGGCACAGGAGAGGAAGATTCCATGAGATGCTATGCTACCAATTATGAAGTCTCCAGAATGATGATAACTATGAAGTGGATGTTCTGGATACCATACGTTACATTGCGCTGAATGAGTTTCATATGCCATGTATGGAAGCAGAGTTAACAGGCATAGTGTTCCTGCTAACAGCCTGAATTTAAGTGTTAAATTTTCCTTTCTGCAAATTTTTCTCTTTATCCACAAAGAGATCATTAGAATATCAATTAATTTAGCAGTATACAAGTAGAATGATTTATACTTATTATTATTCCCATATTAAATGAATACAGTCTTCTGGCCAGTTTCTCCAAATACTGAATATTTATGGATTTATATGTCATATTTTTCGACACCCATCTCCTTCAAAGACAAACAAACACATATCCCTATCCCTACCTCGAACACCAGAGCTTATATTTATTCAATATTTCATTGATTGTTTCTAAAAATTGGTCTCTGCAATTTTACATCAGCTCATTTAATTATCGATATTATATACTAATTGAGGTAATGGGAATTGTTTCTTATTCAGAAGTGGAATTCCATGTGGAATATCTGTATAGATTTATCTCTATCTATCTATCTATCTATCTATTTTTCATTCTTCATCAATCATTCAGAGTGAATATCATATCCAAAGTTTTTTGCCCATTTTATCAAACAATTTTATTTATTTATTTATTTATTTTATTTTATTTTATTTTATTTTGTCAAGTATGTTTTTGATAACAAATATAATTGGAAACATGATTAAGAGTACATGAAATGGATACAAATAACAGGGGACATGAGGACAGGATGGTAGGTGCTCTTATGCACACCCCTTACAGACCTCTTAGGAATGGGATGAGGTCAACAATAGACAGTCTAAGGTTGAAGTTTTGGGTTTTTGTGGAAGAGACCACAGTCAGGTAGTGCATTGCAGGCATTGACAACTCTGTTGCTGAGGTATTTTCTGCAATCAAGTTTGTATCTATTGTGTGCTCATGTGTTGTTGTGATTGAAGCTGAAGTAGTCATTGACAGGTAGGATATTCTAGCAGATAATTTTATGTACTATGCTTAGGTCAGATCGAAGGTGGCATAGTTCTAAGTTGTCTAAACCCAAAATTTCAAGTCTGGTGGTATAAGGTATTCTGTTACAAGCAGAAGAATGGAGGACTCTTCTCATTAAATATCTCTGGATTCTCTCAATTGTTTTAATGTCTGATATGCAGTGCGGATTCCAAACAGATGAACTGTGTTTGAAAATTGGTCTAGCAAATGTTTTGTATGCTATAGTTAGCAGTACAATATTACCAGAGAAGAAGCTTAATTTTTCTTGTTAACTTGTTGTTAACAAGTTAACTTCTTCTTAACTTGTTCATCTTGTCTTCATTTTCATTAAGAGTTCAATATATTTTTAGAAATACTATGATTAAATTCTCCTTGAGAGAAATTTAACAATTTAACATAGACTAATTTTTCTTGGTATTTTCTTGAACACCACTTCAAATTCTCCAAGATCCTCCAAAACCATATGCACTTTTTGTCAGTGATACTTTAATAAATGGCCAAAACTACTAAATTTGTGCCCAAAATAATGTTCATAGATTGTTCAGCTCTGATATCCAAATAATAATGTAACATATGGGGAAACAGATACTGTCTTTAGCCCAGCGCTTGAGGATAACTGAAACAATCTCCACAGTAATCAGGTATTTTGATATGCAGATAGATTGCAATAAAAAATGAACAACCACATAATAAAAATACCAACTCGAATTAAGAAGCCATATTAAAATATAGAATAAGTCAGTCCTTTTCCTACTTGCTGCTTCATCTTCCTTCCTGGCTTGGTTGTTCTGAAAACCAGGATCTCTATCATGGTTTTGGCCAGCACATAGGAAATTAAAAAAAAAAAAAAAAACACACATTACATCCCAACTTTGATAGTTTTACTAGAAAGTTAACATGAGCAGGAGCTGAAAGATCTATGGGATCACATTACTCTTTTTTTTCTCATTGAATATCAAAGTTGTTCTGTCAGTTTATATACTAGGCAAATATTTGTTCCTTTTAACATCTGATTGTGGGTAATGTGCTGAGGATAAATACAGTTGATAAAGTGCTTTCAGAAAGAGACTATGGCTGGACAGTAATCAAATTCAAAGGATAAGAATCCTAAAGTGAGGTGTGTGTTGTTGTTTTTTTTGAAAACTGAGTGGATATAAGCATCTGATTAGTCTAGTCATATCAGGAAATGTGATAAGAGGAACAATAGATTTTTATCTGTGTTGTGAAACTAGACTATCAAAAATCCAAAGCAGAAGGGGTCAGAAGTTATAAACACAAAATGTCCAACAGATTGTTTTTATGGTAGAGTTTCAAAAAAGAAAGAAAAAATGGGAAGAAAAAGGCACGGTCCTCCTAAATCAAATCTTTTTGAGCCCACATCTAAGGTTCATGTGGTTGAATGCATGCTTAGACAATGAAATGACAAATGTTTCTGCCTATCCTGAAGTCTATAACTGTCTACCAGAGAGAAGAGAGACAAAATAGTTATATTTAATAAACTGTAGCAGTATATACTTAAACTTGCATTCTTAACATAGTTGAAAGAAAACCACTGTATGACTGCTACAGTATCTTCTACTCCTCCAACCTCTCTATAAATGATGACTTTTTTTCAGAGTCTTTCAAATGCAATATATCAACTATTTTAGAAATTGGCTTTTTAAAAGAACTCTAAAAAAATAAATATCAATTCTTAAAATACTTGATTTAATAAATATGAAAAACAAAAGGGTACTGATAATCTGTGCTCTTCCTTAAGAAGCATATCACTAATTGTGACATCTCAGCAAAGGTGGTATTCAGCAGGTTCTGACCAATTCTGGAGAACTGGTAGTGGAAATTTTGAGTAGTTCGGAGAACCAGAAAATACCACCTCTGACTGAAGATTTTACAGTATCCTTCCCCTGTCACTCACCAAGCCACACCCACAGAACCGGTAGTTAAAAAAAAAATGAATCCCACCACTGCATCCCAGTTAGAAAAGCCTCCATCATTAATCTCAATCTTCACTCCAAAAAAGAAATAAAATGGTTTGGCATGTTTGTATTTTTATAGGTAAGCACCATTTTTTGACCTGAGCTCAGAAATTATTCTTCAAATGTCCAGATGCTTCAAAAATAATTCTGTCAGAAACTTGACAAACTTTTCTGGAAGATATTGCAATAATCAAGACCACCGTTTACCAATGTGGCCAAGTGATTTAGAATTTTTCCAATCTTTTCGGATTCATATAACAGGAAATAAAGCTAGTGTTGGAGGGAGAGAGGGAGAGGGAGGAAGGGAGGGAGAGGGAGAGAGAAGTGAGAGAAATAAATAATAATATTTTTATAATTTATTACTTTACAATATTTATAACTAGACCAAATCTAGGAAAATTCTAGACAGAATGCAATATGGTCAAAGACAAAAATATAAAACCCAAGTAAATTTTAAACATAATGAACAATCAATATACAGCATGAGTCATTCTTGAAGTAATGAACCTAAGGGCCATGGAACATTTCCTATAGCCTGTACCAATTAATGTGATTATTCAAAGAAGAGCTGTTTTGATGCATGTAAAGATAGGAATAATTATGGTGTAAACATCCAGAATATTCCAGTGATAGTAGTGGACAGCCATAGATTTATTAAGTATATTTAAATTCTGTGAAGTATGTATTCCAAAGGAAACCTAATACTAATTTAATTTCTGCAGTTCCTTATTTTTGCATTCTCCTATTTTTGTTGATGCTTATTGGAGCCAAGTAAATGAGATTAATTAATTAAATAATCAGTCAGGGAAGAAATACAAATACAATGTGATTACTTTTGCTGAGAAACAGTTCATGCAAGCCAAAAATTTAAAAGCAAGCAAACTCATTTGTAGAATTCTGCCATAAAATAACTAAATTTTTGATTATTTTGAACCTTCAATTAATACATGGCTGGAATAATTATTTATGGAATTAACAATCCTATAAATTGAGATCTCTTCAAAATGAAAATTGTATTTCTAAAAGTCACTTTCATATTCTTCCTAGCATGTCCCTGTGGCTTATTTGAGGCCTCAGAACAATAATGTAAAATTTGGGGAGAAAAATGCAATCGAGCATTCTAGTACTGGGATATAAAATAGAAAACACCTCCACAGCTACTGAGTATTTTCCCTTGGAGCTCAGATAAGAAGGAACAAAGGCTAACCAAACACTACAGAAGACTGACATGCTGAAAGTGATGAACTTTGCTTCATTGAAACTATCAGGTAACTGTCTGGCAAAAAAAGCCACAGTGAAATAGGCAATAGCCAAGAAGCCCAGGTAGCCCAACACACAGTAAAACATGAGTGCAGACCCTTTATCACATTCCAATACATTTTTTTTAGACATTGAATGGATGTCAGCATTTGGGAATGAAGGGGAGTTGATCAACCATATGGCACAGATGTGTATTTGAATGAGAGAACAGGAAATTACAATAGAATTGGCCAGTTTCTTTCCCACCAACTTTCTCAGCCTAGATCCTGGTTTTGTGGCCATGAATGCCAAAACCACAGTGATTGTTTTGGCCAGCAGACAAGAAAGAGCCACTGAGAACACAATGACAAAAGTAATAATGACAAAAGGAGACATGAACAATAGTGCAGTAAGAAAACACAGCAGAAGAGAGAAAAGGAGACTGTAGATGAGGTTCCTATTATTGGCCTTGACAGTGGGAGTGTTGAGATGTTTTATGAATGCTCCAAGCATCAAAGCTGTCACCAAAGAAAGTACAAGAGCAAGGAAAGCTAAAGTGATCCCCATATATTCCTCATATGATAAATAGGTTACAGTTTTAGGAATACAGAAATCTTGACTCTTGCTTGGAGATTTTTCAGCTTCACAGTTGTAGCAGTCATTCATATCTGAACTATGGAATTGTTTCACATAGTTAGCATATATACACTGCTATTATCATCACAAATGAGCAAAAACAGCTTTTTTCAACATTGAAAATTATTTCACCTGGTGAACAGGTTACTGAATAATCTTGAGCTAATTCTAGATTTTTTAAAGGGACAGTTTAAAGCCTTGAACTTTCAAAAAGCCTTTACTAAAAGTTTATAAATTTATTGAGGAGTGATAGAATAAGAGGACACATTCCATTTTCAATTGTTAAGTATTAAAAAATCAACAACAAAGAAGTCACCACATTTGATAGGCCTGCTAGGTTATTCTGACAGCAATAAAAGGATTGTTAGGTGATCTCTCAAATCTAGATGAATATACCATAAATTTGAACATATATAAAGAAATGTAAAATAACACATATGGCCTTGAAAGACAGCTTTTGCATAGAATATTTTTGATCTAAACATCTGATCAGGAAAACCTATTCTGAGCATAATACAACATTATAAATGCCAATTAAAAGATGTTGAAAGAATTTTCCTGGGTCCCTTTCTTTGAACTGGGAAAATGCAGGCAAATAAGACACGAGGCACATTTCTGATGGAAAGGAGGTTGATTGATTGATTTCCCAACAGTAAAGGAATTTGTAGCTACAAAGAGAAAAATGAGTTTCTAAGATTTTGAAAAGAGGCACTGATGTGACTTATGAGGCATGGGCTAGTCCAATGTGGTCTTGGAGGAATGTGGGTTGCCTACATGGATTTTCTAGTGTGTCTCTAAAAGTCAATCTTAATTGTTCTTCCAAATGTCTGTTGACTTGTCTTCTGTTATGTACTTGATATCTGGGCAGCTTATTTTGGGGTGCAGGGAAGAGTGACTGAACATGTCTTTGTCTGATCAATTACTCCTGCCCAGGTACTTGGTTTTGGTACTTGGTTTTGCTATTGTCAGTTGATGGCTCAGCAGAGGTACAGCTCAGCAATCTATTGTGGCACTATTTTTCCCATAGTTTCCAGGCTCAGTGGATCATGGGTTTTAGTTAATGGTTCAGATAGTGAGAGAAATAAAGTTAATTTTGGAATAAACAATCCCTTATTATTATAATTGATTGTTAAAATAAAATATTTAACATATACAAACAAGTGCAAGTGCAAAATAACACATAGGGATTTTTATATATAATTGAGAGTCTAAACTCTCAGGATCTGAACAGAAAAACCTATTCTGAGCGTACTAGAACATTAAGAGGTGAAGAGGTGAAAGTCAGGGGGAAGGGGATTAAAATTAAAAGCACTAAATGCCATTATTAATCTATAATGAGCTTTATCTAATTCTGTATAGTTTTCATTAGTACACCTGTAAAAATGATATTATAGGACAAAAAAAAGATGCAAAATAGGATCACCTTAGGAGTCTGAACAAACTCTCTGCAAAGGAAAACTATAGTAATTCAGAATAAAAATAGATAAGGAAGGACATTATAGGGATAGATAAAATTTTACATGATAGGAAAGTGTACAGAAGCTTTTTTCCCTCTCTGAATATTAAAAGTTGCAGGGAGATACATCAATAATAAATAAAAAAGATTTTGATACACAACAGATAGCTAAATTTGGAATCTGTTTGTATCAGATGTTTCTGTGACTACCAATATAGACAATTTTGAAACTCATGAAAAATTAGATAATCAATGTCAAGTATCTTGACAGCTTGCTATCTCTTAAATCATTGACCCATGTCTTTAAAATCAATCGCTAAAGGAAAAAATAGCAGTTTTTTAAAAAATTTGAATTATTCTTCAGAGTTTTCTAAATGTATTTGGTTAACTAATACATGATATAGAACTTGCAGATACCCATGTGTCTAAAGTTTGACCCTAAATGACTATTTTGAGGAGGCAGTTTCTTTTATGGTGTTCCATTTAAATAAAAGGGAGAAAATACATACTTTTAAAATAAGTATTTTTAAAAGCATATTTTATTGCTTAGAGGTACAAACATGACTGTACAAAGAACTCCTCCCCATACATTCAGCAATTAGCAGTGTACCAGTGTACATAGTATAATTATTCTCTCTCTCTCTCTCTCTCCCTCCCCCCTCTTCCCCTCTCTCTCTTTTTACCCTGCTCCTCTGAAATTTTTCCTTCAGGACATGGGGTGCAGATGTAGCAACAAAACGGCTCCCCTTCTTTCACTTTCTTTCTTGTACCAGGTTTGCAATTCTCACTGCATAGAGAAAGAGGTTGTGCCTAAATATGTAAAAAAGAAAAATTATTATCTACAGAATAATTGTGAAAAAAATGTTCATATGTTACCAACATAGCATGAAGGTTCTACTTAATAATGTAGAGGACAGTGGTGTCACCCAGAAGGGAAAAGGCCAAGGGGGAACATTAGGCCAGCCATGGAGCGGGCTTGCATGGGAGGAGAAATCTAATAAAAGAAATTGAGACACGCCCCTAGACAAAAGCCAAGCTATGAAGAACATACCAAACCAGCCAAAAGGCAGGAATTACAAATAGAAGATTACAAAAAAGCCATAAAAAGTAAAAGAGATCAGAGGAAAAAAATGGTAATACAGGAAGCTGCCCTGCAGAGTTTGTTTTCGCACCTCGTTGAGGTTGCCTTTTGGCGGAAAGAAAAAACAAACTCTGACAGGATTTTAGTGTCTAAACCTTATACACAAAGGGAGGAAAAAAGGTATAAAATTGGGAACTTATCATTCAAAGTTAGCTAGCTAGCCCCAGGAACGCGGGCACGCTGTTTCTAGCCTTCCTGAAAATAAAAAGATCCAGCTTTCAAGCAGTTGTCTGTATCCTTGCACCAGAGCTCTCCCAGTGAGAAAATTTGAACCCTCAGAGAAAGGTACTTTCAGCCTTTCTACAATTGGCGACCCACAAAGATTTTCCAGCCAACCCTGCCACCGGACCGGGCCCGCAGATCAATTCCCAGCTGGCATGGACCTTCTTTGTCCAGGGACAACATCCACAGACCCAGCCTGGCAGGCATAAAGGTAGTAAAGGGAGTTCATGAGCCTTTCTGCTCAACAGCTGCTTGAAAGCAGGTGAGTACCGCTTTAAATTTCTAAACTTACTAGGTAAGAGAGTGGAAGCGTGAGTGGTTCAGGTGTGTGACTGTAGGTTTTCTCTGCAGAAACAGAAGAACCTCACCTCCTCCGTGATTGCCACCCACACCCCAACCAGCTGCTAGCTCCAACAAGCCGTGACCGGCTGGATTTGGGAACACAAGGGGTGATCACGGAGTGTGAGTCCTTCTGAAAGACGCATGAAAAACCGAGCGGGCTGAGAAAGGAACTGGTGTTGGGAAATATATAGAAAGCAGGAAAATAGTCCTGGTGCATCCTGCAAGCAAAGCCCTGTGCAGTTAGAAGGGGCCCATACCGGCTGCTGGCAAACAAAATTGGAAATAGTTTGCCTTCAAAAACAGAGCAGGTCCTTCCAGATCCCCACCTTTAAGGGAGATCTGAAAACTGATGGCGGAGTGTGGGGAGGGGCCCGTACTGGTGCTGCTAGGGGGGAGATCCCATTTTAGGAGAGTCTTCAAACTGACGGTGGAGTTTCCCTAAGAGAAAAGTGTCCGTACTCCGTGTGTAGGGAAACCGGAGTCCTTTCCAGACCTTTTTTGTCTGAAAACTGATGGCAGTAGCCTGGCTAAACCAAAACAATCCCCACATCAGGTAGGGAATATGGGAAGTTGTAGCTCGAGGCCAATGGAAGACCCCCTTGGATGAATAAAAGAGATGCAAAAAGAATTTGCAAAAAGTGAGCTTTATTGCGAGATGACACAGGAAGACAAATTTGGCCTGATAGCGGTACTTTAGATCATAAAACCCTAAAAGTACTTAGAACACGCATTAAACCCAGCCAAATACCTTATTGGTACTGCTGGGCTGAAATGGCTAGGACAAAAAACCTGATTGAGGGAAAAGATCAGGAAAAACCTGAAACCCATTCCCTGAATGGACAAACTGAGGCACGATTCATGGCTCCCCTTTTAAACAGACCTGTGCAAAATAGGGAACAATTAAAATACATTTATACCCACACTCCCTTCTCTGCCTCTGAACTAGTCATCTGGAAAAAAGATACCCCAGCCTTCAGGGCTGATCCCCAAACAGTAATTCAAACCTGAAGTCAATCATAGATAGCCACAATCCATCTTGGAGTGACATGACCCAGCTGCTACAAATCTTTCTAAAGAAAGATGAGCTATTAAAACTATTTGAGAAAACTGAACAAATAGATAAACTACCTATCATCCCTGGACAGGCAGCCCCAGCCCACATCGCATGGCTAGTACATCGCCCTAACTGGGACTACAATGATACCAATCATTGGGATGAATAAACAAGAGCAAAAAATAACTTATTAGAAGCTTTAGAGGAAATTGGAAAAAAGCCTCTAAATTGGTCTGAATTCCAAAGAGCCACGCAAAGAGAAAAAGAAAAGCCTGATGCTTTTTGGGTACACCTAACAGAGGCAGCTGTTGCATATGCCCATCTAGACCTTAGCTGCCTCAAGGACCAGAGGATTTTAGCCTCAGCCTTTGTGGATTAATCCACCTTAGATATTAAACAACATTTCCATCACTTCATTTCTAATTGGGCAACTTTAGACATAGCAGAGTTGCGCAGGATTGCTAACTTTGTCTATGACCAAAGAGACAAGTTGAAAGAGGAAGAGAAAGAGAGAAAAAGATGAATAGGAATAGAAATAGGAAGACCTGAAAAGGTTTGCTGTAATGCAACATAATGCCAGACAAATGCCTGGTAGAACTTCTTACAATTCAAAGAAATGCTGGCATTGCGATAAAGCAGGGTGGTCGCAAGGCAGATGCCAGCATTGCTATAGGTGTGGACAGGAAGGGCATTTTAGCAGGCAATGTAGGCAACACCCCTCCCACAACTGGTATCACCCACCACCTAGAAACATGAAGCCAGGCAATAATCCAATCCATTACACTGAGCAACAAAGTTTCAGTCACCAGACAACACCCAGCGCTCCCTTTTCTCCAATAAACACAAACAATACACATCAATGGGAGCAAAGGAGAGACCATGAGTTACCCCCTTCTTGACTAGAAAATGACAATGAAAGTACTGAATTCCTGGCTACCTTTAAGGGACTAGCTATCCCCTTAAGAAATGGCCCAGAAGGGGAACCCATTGTTACTATTCTTATTGGAGAAAAGAAATACAATTGCTCAGTTGATACTGGAGCCACCTCCTCATTAATTACTGAAGCACCATATAAAGCTGCAGTGGCTGAAGGGGCTCAAGATAACATAATGGAAGTGGGAGGGAAAATAATCCCTGTAGAATTTACCCACAACATACCAGTAGAACTAGGACCTTTCACAATAGACCATGCATTCACTATTTGCCCCCACTCGCCACTATCCCTATTAGAAAGGGATCTTCTTTGTAAAATGGGAGCTACCATAACAGGGGCTGCAATCAGAAATCTCAGGAAAAGGAAAGCACAAAACAATCATGCTGATAACCAACAACATGGGGCTTCATGAGGATTTTAAAAGCCTACCACCCTCCTTATGGGGCTGGGACGCATCAGAGGTGCCACTACTTAAAGGAGCAACACCAGTTACTATCCAAGTAAAACAGGGGCCACCTCCATGTGTGCCCCAATACAAAATCCCTGCAGAAGCAATTCTCCCTATACAGAAATTAATCCAAGCATACCTACAACAGGGAGTTCTCATTAAATGTACCTCTCCCTGCAACACCCCCATTTTTCCAGTAATCATAAATGATCACGTGATACCTAGAGCCCCCTTAGTGACTAATCCATCCCCCATAATCACTGAAGTCCCAGCCTCAGCCACTTACTTTTCTGTCATTGATTTGTGCTCTGCCTTTTTTAGCATTCCCGTGGATCCAGCATCCCAATATCTATTTGCCTTTACCTGGCAAGATCAACAATATACTTGGACTCGATTGCCACAAGGTTATACTGAGTCCCCCACACTATTTTCACAAATATTAAAGGCAAACCTCTCCTCCATCTCCCTACCATATCAGTCTTCCTTAATTCAGTATGTTGATGATTTATTATTAGCATCTCAAACTGAGCTAGCATTTAAAACAGATACCCTGTATTTACTCAAAGCCCTGGCAGAAAGAGGTCACAAAGCCTCTCCCTCCAAATTGCAATATTTAAAACAAAAAATAACATATCTGGGCTATATTACTGCACCAGGAATTAGAAAACTGGCCCCTAATCGAGTAGAAACTATTTTAGCCATGAAACCACCCCAAACAAAACATCAAGTAAGAGCTTTACTGGGAGTACTGGGCTTCTGCCGCCCATGGATCCCCTCATTTGGTGAATTAGCCTGACCACTCATTCAATTAACAGGCAAAAACAGGCCTGACCCTATTGATTGGTCCAAATCTCTGGACAAACACTTCAGACCATCAAACCAACCCTAGCATCAGCCCCAGCACTCGGGCTACCTGACTATAGGAAACCTTTTACTTTATTCATCCATGAGAAATTAGGTGTTGCCTCTGGCATTCTAACACAGCCTTTTGGACACACACACTGGCCAGTTGCCTATTATTCTGTAACCCTAGATCCAGTAGCTCAGGGCACTGTCCCCTGCTTACGAGCTGTGGCAGCTATAGTTGAACTGGTGAAACAATCTAAAGATTTGGTACTAGGGTATCCTCTATTGCAAAAAGTTCCCCATGAAGTTTTTGCAATTCTCTTAAAGAGCCAGACACAAGCCTTTACTCAGCAGCGTTTGGCTCAATATGAAGCTGAACTTTTTACCTCTGATCACATTACATTTGAAAGATGTAATACTCTAAACCCAGCTACCCTGCTCCCCACAGAACAGGAAGAAGGCAATCTCCATGATTGCCTCCATTTAGTGCATGATGCTGAACTACCCCGCTCTGATCTAACAGATACCCCGCTACAAAACCCTGACTTGGAACTTTTTACAGATGGTTCCTCCTACATGCATCAGAACAAAAGAGTAACAGGAGCAGCTGTAGTCTCTCTACAAGAAATTATTTGGGCTTACCCCCTTCCTCCTTCCCATAGTGCCCAAGCAGCTGGGCTTATAGCCTTGACGAAAGCCTGTGAAACTGCTAGGAACCGATCTACCAACATCTATACAGACTCCAAATATGCTTTTGGAGTCTGCCATGCAACAGGAGCCCTATGGAAACAATGGGGTTTTTTAACTTCAGCAGGACAACAAATAGTACATGCATCATTAGTAGCCAAACTTTTAGAAGCCATCCAATTACCACAAGCGCTAGCAGTCATCCATTGTAAAGCCCATCAAACTAATGACTCTACAATTATGAAAGGAAATCAATATGCAGATGCAACAGCCAAATGGATGGCCACCAAACCTCTACCTCATACCATCATCACACCAGCCTTGACAACAACCCTTTTTGGTCGGCCTCCTGATACCTTACAAGGTCTCGACCCTCATTCCCTCTGCCTAGATAGGGGGGATATGGTTCTCTCTTCTTATCTTGCAGCCCTGCAAAAGCAACTACAGACCCTCTGGACTCAGAGTGCACTGACGCAGACCTTACCCTTGGAAGAAGCCCTACGTCCATATGAACCGGGAGATTGGGTATGGATCAAGTTCTTCACCAGAACCTCACCTATAGAACCCAGATGGAAAGGACCCTATCAAGTTTTATTGACTACTCACACTGCCATTAAGATCGCAGAACGAGACTCTTGGATACATTGGACACATGCAAAGCCAGCAGTTATAGGCCACAGCCAAACTCCACCACAATCAATTCTACCCATCAAATTCAAGAAAAATCCAGACACAGATCAATGGACGCTTGCAGCATTCTTCAACACCACTGAACCAAACAATTCTGAGGAACCGAGGGCAATCACTGAATTACACAAAACTGGACTCCTAGGTGCTGAATTATAACACTCTATTATTTTTTGTGTATATTTTTTATTTTTCTTCTGCATTTTTTTTCTTCTTCCTTTTTTTGTATGTTTTTTTTAAACAAAGAAGAGACTTTTATAATTTTTGATACTTTTACCTTTTTCACATTGTACGAAAAAAAAAAGAGAGGGGGGAGGGAAGAAAAGAATCTAGCAATGGGAAACATGAAATATAATATATACTGTGTATTATTATTTTCTGTAACAACTGTAATACTTGTAACACAAGCAACTGCATTCCTGGAACCAAAGCTTATCCCAGAGAAAGGAAACATATGGGAATATTTAGCAAAAGAAATACTCAACACTACTAACTTTTGCCTAGCAGGAGGGAAATCAATCAAGGATATCCTCACTATATGCCTAATGGGAGTAGCAACTAGGCCACATAACATCATTAACTACACCACATTTAGAAACCTTCCTGACTCCTACGAAAGCATTTTTAGCTGGGACCACTCTACAAAAAACCAAGGACAACACCATGTATGCCCTACACATTGCTGCAGTAACCACCTCTGAGAAATGCTTTAATGTCACTGGGTGCAGTTCACCTAGTGTCACAAAATGCACCAGTCTTAGCAACACAGACCTAAAATGCAACTACACAGAGACCATATCATTTTCATATAGTTATCTGAAGCTCCCATCCGGATGGTTTTTCCTGTGTGGCTTAAAAGCCTACTCATACCTTCCTGCAAATGCCACAAATGGCCCCTGCACCTTAGGAAGATTAACCATGCTTATGCCATCCTTACAGAGACGACACAGGAGAGCCTTCCAAACCCTAGACTCAGACTGTGACTCCAAAGTCTCCCTTCCCACCAAAACAGAATACATCTCATTGGCAATATCTTTGGTAGGGGTACCTGGATTGGCAGTGCGAAATTCTAAAAATTTGAATGGACTAGCATGTACCCTGGCAAAAAGTTTGAATTCGACCTCCCATGCCCTGGATGCTCTGAACAGAGAACTGAGGGAGGTCAGAGAAGCCACTCTGGAGAATAGGGCAGCAATAGACTTCCTTCTCTTGAAGCATAACTATGGCTGTGAAACATTCAAAGGGATGTGTTGCTTCAATCTGAATGAAACCTCAGAACTCAGAGGGAGGGACATCCACCACCTGAAAGAGCTAGCTCAAAATATTGGTCAGGAGCAATCATTCCTGGGCTTTTCATGGCTCTTCTCATGGATGCCAGATTTCCATTGGCTAAAAATCCTCATAACAACCACAGTCACCATTTGTGTCTTTGGGGCCCTCATGTGTTGCCTCTGTAGGTGCATACCACCCTGCCTCAGCTGCTTAAAGGCCTGTATTCCCTCTCAAAAGAGAAAATTAAAAAGGGGACAGGAGGCTATGATGATGATCCAGATTGATCAAGAATACCAAGTATACCAAGACATTCAATCAGAAATCACCCCTTAAAGAAAAAAAAATATATGAGGGATTGTAGAAAGGGAACTTCATGAGGACAGTGATGTCACCCAGAAGGGAAAAGGCCCAGGGGGAACATTAGGCCAGTCATGGAGTGGGCTTGCATGGGAGGAGAAATCTAATAAAAGAAATTGAGATATGCCCCTAGACAAAAGCCAAGCTATGAAGAACATACCAAACCAGCCAAAAGGCAGGAATAACAAATAGAAGATTACAAAAAAGCCATAAAAAGTAAAAGAGATCAGAGGAAAAAAAAACAGTTATACAGGAAGCTGCCCCACAGAGTTTGTTTTCGCACCTCATTGAGGTTGCCTTTTGGCGGAAAGAAAAAACAAACTCTGACAGGATTTTAGTGTCTAAACCTTATACACAAAGGGAGGAAAAAAGGTATAAAATTGGGAACTTATCATTCAAAGTTAGCTAGCTAGCCCCAGGAACGCGGACACGCTGTTTCTAGCCTTCCTGAAAATAAAAAGA
This sequence comes from Laticauda colubrina, assembly GCA_015471245.1. NCBI lineage: Eukaryota > Metazoa > Chordata > Lepidosauria > Squamata > Elapidae > Laticauda > Laticauda colubrina. The sequence goes on from BLBF01000050.1 coordinate 1,236,068, forward strand.
TCCAGCTTTCAAGCAGTTGTCTGTATCCTTGCACCAGAGCTCTCTCAGCGGGAAAATTTGAACCCTCAGAGAAAGGTACTTTCAAGCCTTTCTACAATAACAACTATATTACTTGCTCACAACTCCAATACACAATAAGCATTTCCCAGACATTATCCATAAAAATATTAAATAATCAAAATGTATATTGTACAACTTATCTTAATTCCTATACAGACTGAATCATTTCTTTTTATTCTTAGGTGTGCTGTTTTTATCATAATGCATTTTTATTAAGTTCAGCCAATCATCAATTAATGAGTGCAAAGTGCACCTATTTGGGTTTTGGAACTCTCTCTTCTAATTTCCACCCATCCTTTTGTGTTACATAGGGAATAATGCATCTTCTGAGAAGCTCTGATTAAGAGTGTTAAAATTAAACAATTTTCCACAAACACATCTCTGACTTTTCCCCTGTCACCATTCACTAGAGCATAACATGCAACTATAATCAACCTCTGCATTCCAATTTCATATGCAATCGTAACAACCTAAATGACACTAGCTTATATTTTGTGACCTATATTATTGCCCTTTAATTCATAATTAATTAAACACATTCAAAGCATACATTAATCAAACAACTCTGCATAAAATCCATAGTAAAATTCAATGCCATGAAACCAAGAATAAATCAACCTAGAACTGTGATGGTGAACCTATGGCACATGTGACACAGGTGGCATGCAGAGCCATTTGTGTGGTACTGTGACCCCCAACCAAACATACCTGCACTGTGCATGTGTGTGCCTCCCAGATGATTTTTGGCCCATTTGAGGCCTTTTTCAGCATCCCAGGGGCTCGAGAGATGTCTCTGCAGCCTTTGGAGACTGAAAAACAGGACTATTTCATCACCACAAGTGGTGAAATGGGCCCATTTTTTGGCCTTCAAAGGCTGCAGAGCCTTCCCTCAAGCCTCTGGGAGACCAAAAAAGGCCTCAAATGGGCCAAAAATCATCTGGGAGTCACGTGCATGTGCAGTGCTGGTAAGGGAACAGGGGGATTGCATGCACATGCATAGGGGCCATAGAGGGTCACACACATTGTCTTCTGGGTGCTGACACACAAGCACGCTAGCGCAAGTGAGCACACAATTTTCGACACAGGAGCCCAAAAAGGCTAGTCACCACTAACCTCGAAGAACATGAGGTTTTAAATTGGACAAAGTAACATCATTAGTAATAAAAATCAAAGAGTATAGTGAAAAATTGGAACCAAAATTTTAAAAAACACAAACTAATGACATTAAATTGGCAATAAAGGTATCAAACTAGTAAAAGTCTTCATCTTTTTAGGATCAACCATTATCAATAGAGAAACGTGAACTCAAGAAATATGTATCAGACTAACACTTGATAGACCAGTCACGAAGGCCTTGGAAATACTACTCAGATGCAATGTTGTGTCTCTACCTACAAGATCAGAAATGTTTTTCTTATGACACTTTATGAAAGTAAAAATTGAATTGTGAAGAAACAGGATATAAAAATATCAATGCTTTTGAAATTTGGTGTGGGAGAAGATTTTTGAGAATGCCATGGACAATCAAAAAAACAAACAAAAAGGTCCTTAAACAAACCAATCCTGAGTTCTCATTTGAGGTACATTCAAATTATTATCATTTCAACTTATTTTACCTTAGACTCATTGCACTCAGATGCTAGCATTCTGGAAAAGGTTTTAATGTCAAGAAAGAAAGAGGAAAGGAAAGAGAAGATAATGACTTAGTTATTATGAAAATTGGAGGACTTGAAGGAACAGTTTAGGGATAGATTGTAATGTTTCTAAAAATCAGCATTGATTTTCTGGCAGATGAGTTTTATTATTATTGATTTGTACTGTGGGTTTTTGTTTTAAAACATAAAATATTTTCTACCAACCGCTTCTTTGAAAGGAGCAGCTATACAAATAATATTAAATAAGCAAATAACATAATCAACAAGTCAACGAATTCTGATTTTCAAAAAATCTATACCAACCAAGATAACATTAATTCATAGTTTCTTACAATTATTGTATCCCTGTGATTCATAATTAAATTTAGATCTTCATTTCATTACACAAAATCTTGTGATAAAACATTAACTTTCAGGATTTGCAATAGCAATAACACTTAGACTTACAGTATATACCATTTTACAATGTTTTACAACACTCTCTGAGCCATTTACAATGTCAGCATGTTGCCCTCAAGACTCTGGATTCTCATTTTACTGATCTGAGAAAGATGGAAGGCTGAGTCAATCTTGAGCCATCAGGATTGAACTCCTGGCTGTGATCAGAGTAAGCCTATAAAACTATACTCCTCTAATCACTGCAACACCCCATACCAATAAATTTCAGGTGTATCCTAATTAAATAGGGATTTATTCAACAAATGTATAAAGCAACACAAATGTGAGACTTTATTTAATATTTAGGGACAAATTCTTTTTTAAAAAAGTCTGAAATGTTTTTAAGAAAGTATTTGTCAGAACCATGTATCTGCCATTCGTCAATGGAAGAAGAAAGGGATGGGGTGGATACAAGTAATCCTTTTTTATGTAACCTGAATATCCAAATTCTTGTATTGAATCTGTATGACCTTTACACCATTTACAACTGTGGGCTGGAACCCCCAGATGCCTGGAAACTTGCCACCTCTTGGAGAGATAGCAAGAGGAGAAGGGGCCATAAAAACTCCAGCTCTGAAAGAAACTTCCTGGGAATCTCTTCTCAACTATGTTCCCAGGAAAGGGGGGAAATTAACATTTGCTTCTTTGTATTGATGAAATCCACATCAGACTACAGGGGGAGGTTTCTAACTCCCTTTATTTAAGCTGCATGCCTGGAATCTACATCCTGCTTTAAAGTTGACTTGCTGTCTTCCTTTTCAATAAGTAATTCCTTTTGAAATACCCAGTTTTCAAAAGTTAATTCTTATCATCTGAGGAGGAGAGTCTAGTCCTTATTTCTAATTCTGAAAACAGAATTATTTCTAATTCTGAAAATTTTCATTTGTGTCTTTGATGCTTCTTATGCAATGGTTGATATCAAATCACTCATTTTTTTGAAACTTGATCAAGCAATAGATCACGTCAATAGATCTATTCAGTTCAATATCAGTTTATGTGGCCATCTGAAAGTTGGCCTGGGTGATTCAGTATCTTTTCAAAATAGTAACTGTTGTGAAGGATCTAAAGGCCCTGTCACACTGGCCGACGGATGCAAAACATTTGTAAAAAGGACACAGCGGACGAGAAAAATGTTCCATCCGTTGTTATCCGCTCTCAAAAGGGGCAAAAATTTGCATAACCAGAGCAGACAACACGGAAAGGAATGGACGGGGGGAGGACGTAGGGCGGATGGAAAGTGGATGCTCCACGGAAGCCTAGCGGATGGAAGCGGATGAGAGCAAATGGCACATCCGCAAGGCTTCTGGGGGAGTACAGCAAAGTGGACGTAGAATGGATACAGCGGATGCGAGCGGATGCCGAGCGGATGAAGCGGATGCCGAGCGGATGCCGAGCGGATGCCGAGCGGATGAAGTGGATGCAGAGCGGAAGCTGAGCGGATGCCTAGCGGAAGCCTAGTGGATGCCTAGCATTCACTGCGCATGAGGGGAGGATGCATTGCATAAGCCCTGCGGATATAAAGGGAAGCAGCTCCCAAGCAGGTCACCATTCTGAGGAAAGACCTGCTTCCAGACACAACTTGCCAGACAGCCAGCCAGCCAGCCAGCCAACCAGCCAGCAACCCCACAACCATGGCGAAGAAGAGAAAGCCTCAGCCATCTGCTGCCAGCCCTAGCAAGAGGGACAGGGCCACCCTCCCATCCCCTGGCCTTCACTCTGCTTCTACTGGGGCTTCTGCAGTCCGGGCTCACTCTTCTGGGGCTGGGGTTTCTGCTGATGCTGCTTCTGAAGGAGCTGCTTCTGCTGCTTCTGGTGGTGGTGCTTCTGCTAGTGCTTACTCTGCTGATGCTGATCCTGGTCCTGCGGGTGCTGCTGGTGTTCCTGGTGCTTACTGGTGCTGCTGATCCCGGTCCTGCTGGTCCTGCTGGTGCTGCTGCTGGTCCTGCTGGTCCTGCTTTTGCTGCTACTGTTGCTGCTGGTGGTGGTGGTGATGGTGTGGAGGAGCAGCCCCTACAACCAGGAAGCCCCTCTGATGAGGGCCCATATGGTCCTGCCAAAGGGAGTAAGAGGCAGACGCGAGAATGGGAGAGGAGGCAATACAACATAGAAGAGGAACATGAGGATGAGGTGCTGGAGTGGCTGAGGGAGAACGAGTATCTATGGCGGAAGGGACACAGGCTCTATAGGGACACCAAAAGGAAGCAGGCTGCTTGGAGAGAGAAGGCAGAGAGCCTGGGCTACACTTCGGAGGTGCTCCTCGGCTGGTGGAAGCACATGCACACCTGGTACGGGAAGCTGCACCTCAAGAAATCTGGCCAGGCCACGGTCAAGCTGACGGACAGAGAGACCTATGTGATGGCCAAGTGCAGCTTCCTGGAGGGTGAGATCCACCACCGAGGAGCAGCCCCTCTCACAACCCTCTCACAACCCTGAGAGCCAGTCCACTTCTGGCAGAGAATCAGCTCCTGTCTCCAGGCAGGTGTCTGTGGAGTGTGCCACGACAGAGACCCCCACGACAGCTGTACTACCTGTGGCGGAGCGCGTGGAGGACCCCCTGATGCAGTGGGAGAAAGGAGATGGCACTTCCACCACAGCCCAACCCGCATCCACCCCCAGCTCCACCTCCACAGAAAGGCAGAGAGGCATACCGGAGGGGCAGAGCCACACTGTCCTGCTGGAGATAAGAGACACCATCAGGAGCAGCTTTATTCTCCTCTCTCAGCTGGTACACACCAACGCCCCATCCTCCAACTGCAAGCCCTTCCTCACCTATGTAAACCAGACACTCATGAACATGGCGGAACCCCAGTACCAGGTGGTGAAGGACAGGATCACCGATCTTCTTCACAACCCTCCAGACCAAGATGAACTTGCTCCCACCCACTCCAGATCTGCTCCTCCACCCCAGGTGATGTCACTGCCCTTCCAAGGCTTTCCACAGGCCCTACCCTACCAAGGCTATGGCTACCAGGAGGTCCAGCAGCACAGGCAGCAGCTCTTCCCAGTCCAGGCACATGTACATCGGATGCCACCGGTGCCACTGATGCTACCGATGGCACCCACGCCACCGATGCCACCCACACCACAGATGCCACCGACGCCAGTATTCACCCAGCTGCAGACCAGACAGCCCCACTACACTGCTCCTTCCTCCACCCCATAGCCAAGCCCAGCCTCAGTACATCTGTCGTCGGTATTGGGGCTGACACCCCATGTCATGGAGGAAGGGGCTCTCAACATCACGGGGCTGAGCCAGCTGTCTGAGAGCTTCCTCAACACACCATCTCCTGTTGTCCTCTCGGGGCCAGGCACCCCAGTGGCGCTTCAGACCAGCACTCCAGCAGCAGACACCTCCACAGCGCCTGAACTCTTCACCCCTGAGACTGGGCAAGCCTCCGAGTGACCAAGAAGAGTGCCAGAGACTGGGTGGCTACCTGTTGACTTTATTTTTGCTTTGGACATTTGACTTGGGTCATTTTTCTTTTACAGCTTGTTATTAATAAAGATTATCTTTGCTTCACACACTTGCTTCATTTATTTTTTTCAATAAAGTGTTGGTGGAAACTTTTAGAAAGTTTTAAGCCTTTGCATGCTTGTGGGATGGGTAAGGATAGCAGTGGGATAGGCAGGGATACCTTTGGGATGGGTAATATCTGTGGGATGGGCAGGGATACCTGTGGAATGGGTAATAGCTGTGGGATAGATAACCCTCCAGTGCAAGAATAGCGGGACTCTATGGTCCTCCCTCCCAGGTGCCACACCTATGGCCCTTTATTATCAATAACAGTGTAAGCATTCATCCACACATTTGAACATAAACAGAACTCTTTATTAAATGCCCTGTTCATTGTAGGCCCACCCAACATGGCCCAATCTCATCAGTGTGATGAGACAGGCTGAAGGAAGCATCCATTAATCATCTATCATCCTGTCTTGCCACTCCAGCTTGGGAGTTGCACTAGTATCTCAGGAGGTTGCACTGCTTCTTCCCTTCACGTGAGGCTCTGTTGGGGCCTTGCACATCCTCAGTGTCTATCAGGTTTCGCCCTTGCCTCCATTCACCAGGCTCCATGTCCCCATTGCCTTGTTGACGGTCCACAAGCCTGTTCTGCAAGACTGGGTAGCGGGTGCGCATGAGATTGTACAGGATGCAGCAAGCTTCCACGATGCTCCTCACAGTCTGTGGGTGATGCTGTATGGTGGTAAGAAGTACCTGGAACCTGTTGGCCAGGATGCCAAAGGCCTTCTCCACCACCCGCCTTGCCCTGGACAGCCTGTAGTTGAAGATCCTCTCTTCACAGGTGAGGTGTCTTGAAGTGTAGGGCTTCATGAGGTAGGTTCTGAGGGAGAAGGCATCATCACCAATGATGAAGCAGGGCACATCTTGCGTGTCATTGGGCAGGGGGTCTGAATCTGGGAAGCCCATGATGAGGTTGCGTTCCAGCCCCTCCTTGAGGTCACTGGCATTGTATACCTGGGCATCTGAAGATGAGCCGTTTCCTGAAGCATCGATGTACATGAACTTGTAGTCAGCATCGACCATGGCGATGAGGATGATGCTGAAGAAGCCCTTGTAGTTGAAATAAGTGGACCCTGACTTGGCTGGAGCTTTGTAGGCCACGTGCTTGCCATCTATGGCTCCAATGGTGTGTGGGAAGTTCCACCTCTGATACCACTGCTCTGCAACTTTCTTCCACTCTTCTTCAGTGGAGGGGCACTGAAGGAGCTCCTCCAGGTATTCTTTGATGATGGCGTGCACCACTTCTCTGACCACAATGCTGATGGTGTTGGGTGGCACCCTCCAGGCGTACTGCATGTTCCTGTAGGTGGTCCCTGAGGCCAGGTGGCGCAGAGTCAGTGCCACCTTGAGCCCAAGGTCCTGGCTGGGCTGGAGATTGGTCAACCTGGGTCTAAGCCGCTCCACAACTTCATCAAACATGACTGGAGGCATCCTCATGAAATTCCAGAATGCATGAGGGTCTTCGTTCCTCAGCTCCACCATCAGCTTTTTGTACAGTCCGTACTCTGTTCTTCTCCCGATCCATCTTCGGACCCAGACACTTCTTGCCTGCCTCCTTTTCTTCCCATAGAACAGTTGAAAGAGCCTGTAGATGGCTTCGCACTTTTGCAGAATGATGGTGGCTACCAAAAGGAGTGTGTTACGATCCATGGTGGAGATGACTTGATGCTGTGGAAGAGCAATAGCAAGATGAAAGCTGCAGAATGTCTGCACAACATGTCTGGACTGAAAGTGAGATCCAGGTGAGTTGCTCCCCCTTTTTATAGGCAATATAGGTTTTCCACTATGTGTCCTTTTGCATCCTCTAGGCATCCTCTAGACATCCTTAATATCTGAGATAGGTCCCCTCTGCGAACGTTTTTTCCGTTTTAAATGCTTTGTATGCGAGCTGCATCCACTTTCATCCTTTCTCCGTCCGTGCTACTAACGCTTTGCGTCCGTTCCATGTCAATTCGTCCCTGTGTCTGTTCGTTTCCTCCCTGTGCGTCTGTTCCATGTCGATTCCTCCCCATGTCGATTCCTCCCGTTTCGATTCCTCCCTGTGTCTGCTTTCCGCTGGAGTGGATTTGAGTTGCGTGGATGTGCAGCGGATGCCTAGTGGATGTAGCAGACGCGTAATGGATGCCGACGAATGTAGAACGGATGTTCCCCGTATGCGTAGTGGATGCAGAACGGATGCGTTGGATACATTTTCCACTTAAAAAGTTTTGAGCAGCTCAAAACTTTTTGAGCAGATGGAACCTCAGTCGACGGATGCTGGACGGATAGAGAGGATGAAAAATGAAGGCAGTGAGTACAAAACGGATGCATCGCATTAACCAACAGATGGCAAGTGTTTCTCTCCGTTTTACATCCTCTTTCCATCCGTTGGTGCAGTGTGACATGGGCTTAAGTCAGAGTCTGGATGCAGTAGTTAACTGATTGGAGGTTAAATACTGTGCCTGAAACCTGTCAAGACAATAAAGCTGTTAATGTTTATCTCTTTTGTCTTGGACTTAAGAACTTATCTGCTTTAGAAAGGATGTGTAATCTAGGAAAATTTAAATCTTGTCAATCTCAGGGAAAAGGACTGCATTTTAATCTCCACTAAATTTACCAGCACCAGCAGTTTTTGGATAGGAACAATGTGACAACAATCTGCTAGTAGCTTCAAGACTAATTATTGTGATGTGCTGTTTGGGGAGAGGGAGCAACTTTATGGTTGATATCTGTTAATAAAACACTGAATTAACTCAAGTAATTCTAAATACTTGAGATAGCACAAATCCTGTATGGCTTTTATTGCTGTAGAAAGGCTGAAAGAACCTTTCTCTGAGGGTTCGAATTTTCCCGCTGGGAGAGCTCTGGTGCAAGGATACAGACAACTGCTTGAAAGCTGGATCTTTTTATTTTCAGGAAGACCAGGAACAGAGTGCCTGCGTTCCAGAGGCTAGCTAGCTAACTTTGAATGATAAGTTCCCAATTTTTATACCTTTTTTCTCCCTTTGTGTATAAATGTTCATTAAGTGTTTAATATTTAAGGTTTAGACATTAAAATCCTGTCAGAGTTTATTTTTTCTTTCTGCCAGAAGGCAACCTTAACGAGGCGCGAAAATAAACTCTGCGAGGCAGCTTGCTGTATTATCAGTTTTTTCCTCTAATCTCTTTTAGTTTTGATGTCTTTTTTGTAATCTTCTATTTGTAATTCCTATCTTTTGGCTGGTTTGGTATGTTCTTAATTACTTGGCTTTTGTCTAGGGGGCGCCTTTCAATTTCTTTTATTAGATTTATTTTCCTATGCAAGTTTGTTTTATGGCTGACCTAATGTTCCCTTTGGGCTTTTTTCTTTCTGGGTGATATCACTGTCCTCATGAAGTTCCCTTTCTACATAGCAATAGCACTTATATATCATTTCACAATGCTTTACAGCCCTTTCTAAGTGGTTTACAACCACACATATTGCCACCAACAATCTGGGTCCTCATTTTACAAACCTCAGAATGATGAAAGGTTTGTATCAACCTTGAGCCAGTGAGATTTGAACTGCCAAATTGCAGTGAGCCAGCAGTCAGCAGAAGTATATATAGACCTATTAGGTAATATTTTCTAACAGCTGGATCTGGTTTAATTACATTAACTTTTCCCATAAAAAATAAGATTTTTAATAAATGTTCACTGAGGATTAAAAGACCTCCTAATGTATATTTGATGAAATATTTAATCTCACCTGATTAAACCATCTGTTCCACATTATGGCATCCTCATTGATGGTGAAAGCTTGTTCTGAAACAGTCCCAGGATTCAACCACCCAATTTTCACTCTGTAAAAGCATTCATTTGAAGAAATGACCCAGTTGATCACATCAAATCCCACTACTAACTCCCCATTGTGGTCAAAATAAATATGGTCACCAGCACTGTTGTTAAAATATACAATTTTCAGATAATAATGGAGCTATATGGAAAAATAAAATGAAATAATGTATACATTGGTTGCATTTGGACACAACTATATGAGATCTTACACACTGAGATAAACAAATACTTGAAAAATGGAAACATTACCATATTGAACTGAACAAACCTTATTTTTTACATAATGTATAATATTGTATTGTATGATATCCACAGAACTAATTCAGATATAGTGGATAGTATAGTATAGAAGCCAGATAATCTTGTCGTGCTGACTGGAACTTATGAGTGTTACTACTGAATATTTCTGGAAAGTATTATGTTGAGGAAAGCTGTTTTAATTAATTACCTGCCATAATAACAGAATATGAGATTTTAGTCCTCTTCTATCCACCATTATCCTGTGTTTAAGTCTATATGAGATTACAGCATGTAATGCATGAGCCACAGCATAAATAGCATTGTAGATGCTATAGCTGTGGCCAGTCATTTTCATCTCAAACAAAGTCCCAGGAAGAGTCTTTATCTTTTCTCCATTGCAAATATTATTCTGTACCTTATCCACAGTTGTATTAGGAAGAAAACACTTGAAGGAATGTTCCCAAACATCTTTTACAAAACCATTTTCTTTTTTGTTGGAAGGATTTATATTCTCAACAAATGGCTCAAAACCCGGTAACTCAATGGAGTGAATGGTGAAGGATGGAGCACCATGGAGTATGTCTGAATTCCAAGCTCTCTGATAGGCAAAAAAAACAAGTTCTATCTGTCCAACTATAATCCATACCTTACCTATTGGTACGCTTGTCTTTTCTTCTTCTAGTTCTAATTCTAGATATGGCAACCATCACAAATAAAATTTATTTTAGTATTATTGTTACATATTGATACTTTTTCTTATAGTCAGCTCTGGCCAAAGTCACTGAGAAACGAACAACTCTCAGGAGTGGCATTCTAGGACTTCAACCTGTCATTTGCATCTCATTTGGGTGAAAGGTTGGGGGTTCAGATAGCACCCTCTCTTCTGCTGCTTGGACTGCTGCTCTAACATACTAAACCTTTATGCCCTTTTTTCCTGAACCTCTGTGGGATGTCTGCAGATATCACACATCTATATACAGACACCTATATACTCTGGATATCGATATACAGTTATCAGAATTGTGTGTTTTTATTGAGATTTTTGCAGTGTAAATTCAGCACCAGAAAAATAAACACAGATGGCTGATGTTTCATTTAATGTCTTTATAAACATATTAAGTAAATTTTATAATACCAATTGTAGATTTCTCCAACATGGAGCAAACTCAAACAGAAGCAGACCAGTTACAAACAACTCAACTTCATCAGATAAGCAAGAAGTTAGTTCCATTTTCAATAGACAGACTCAGAGCTTAACATACCTTCAGAGCGGCAGTGCTTAATATAGAGGCACACTAAGGCTACTTCTAGTTTCAGTTTCCAAACAGTCCTCATTGACTGACTTAGTTACTATGCCTATTCATTAGCTGACCTTGTTACCATGCTCTATTCCAATTCATGAATATACTCTGACAGCTTTTCTGTACAATTATCAAGTCTGAACATTTTTATAATCCTCTCAGTAATCTTCCTTAATTGGCCACCAGCACTTCAGCTTTCTTCCCTGTTGTCCTCTGTAGAATCATTCTTCTGTAATTGAGTTTACATAGAGTGATATTTGGAGCTAAAATCAGATTGAAGTGTAATTGTAGTATGCTATAAAACTGATATACAACAGAAGTAAAATTTGCACTAGATACATAAAACAGCACTAGATATTATAGAAAACCTGTTAAAACAGGTTATTTTTAAAGCCTTCTTAAACTGCTCCCATATTTAAATTGTTGATTATTTATTTTTATACTGCTTCAGAAAGATGAAAGTTATATCAAATGCAATCATCACCTTTTCTCTAATATTTGACTGTATTCTTCCAATGATTTATTTCTGACTTTGAACCAAAATATTACAAACTGCTAGTTTGATGCTCATAAGGTTGTTTAAGCACAGGGTCCATGTTAGGAATGTAAGTCACCTAACAGTTATCTGGGTTGGCAATATATAAACCAGGATAGACATTTTAATACTGCATTTTTAAGGGAATGCTGAACTGTAATTAGGTGTGGTTTATCAAATGGCCATAAGATGGAGTCAGAAACCTGGGTTGTTCAGTCTTAGTCTTAGTCTCAGAAGAAGTCTCAGTGTGTCTCTGTTTCATCTGTTGGAGAGTATTGCCATTTCTCTTAATTGACTTCTATTTTTGGATTTGATGTAAGTCTGATACTGAACTGTTTTTGACACTGGACTTTGTTATTAGATTATCCCTAGACTGAAAATTGACTGATCTTACCTGTGAATTGTAAGTCCAATACCTTTGGACTGCTTATTTTGGACTTTGCTTAAACCTTTATTGAAAGTAAAAAAACCTACATTTACTGTACAGTGTATCTGTGTGCTCTGTGTGTATTGGTCAACACTTCTCTCAATATGTCTCCCTATATGCGCTCATTCTCCTAACAGGGAATTACCTCAACACTGGGGATGGACCTAGACCATACCAGGCTCAGATAACAGAGTTAGTGTGAATACACAGGACTGTATACAGACAGATGTTTAGTGGAGCATTGCAATGCATTACTAAAGATAGAGAAAGATTTGTAAAGATGTCCACGAGTAAACAATATGTATCAATGGTAAATGGATGGAAGATTAAAGCATCAGGTGAAGGTACTGCATAATGTTCTTGTATAAACAAACATTTAACTATGTTATATGTAGCTAAACTAAAATTTAATTTGCTATCAGTAAAGGCTTTAATTAATCTTGGTAATGTAGTAACCTTTAGGGGAGATAAATATATAATAGAGAAAGAAGGTAAAAGTGTTACTGCTAATTTAAAGAATGATTTATATGTAATACATGATGACCAGCTGAAGATGGCTAACTCAGTTTATAACGATGTTAAGCCACACGATGAATGTATACATTTACTGCATAGATGTCTAGGGCACATTCATTTCAAGAAGCTCAAATAAACTGTTGAATTGTCGGAGGGAGTAAAATTGAAACCCTGTAGCAAGTATTTAAACTGTAATGCTTGTAGCCAGGAGAAAAGCAAGGTTACTCCTACAAACAGACTTAATTGGTTTAAGACTAAAGAACCTTTAGAGGTTGTGTTTGCTGACATAATTGGTCCTAAGAAACCTAGTTTAGGAGGTGCCTGTTATATTTTGAGTATTATGGATCATTACTCATGATATGGTTTCTGCTATGTTATAAAAAACAAAACAGAAACATTCCAACATTTATTTAACTGGCTAAGGTTTGCTGAGAGAAAAATGAAAAGTGAAGTAATTATTTTAGTTACTGATAATGGAATTGAGTTTGTTAACGAAAGATTCCAAACAATGCTGAAATTGGCTGGTGTTGAGCATAAACGTTCTGCACCTTGCAGATCACAACATAACTCATTTGTAGAACAAAGAGGGCAAACATTACAAACCATGGCTCGCATATGTTATCTGACTCAAGTTTACCTGAAACACTGTGGGGTGAAGCCCTAATATGTAGTAATCATGTTTTAAACAATGTAGTTAATACAACAACTGGAGAATTGCCATTCACTCATTGGCATGGCAGAAAACCAAATTTAAATTACCCATACACATTTGGAGCTCCAGCATGGGTGCATATTCCTTCACAAGTCAGACTGAAAAGGCAACATAGAGCTAAGAAGTTTTTTTTTATGGGTTATGAGACCAACCATAGATCATTTGGATTCTGGGGTCAAGGCACAGCTTTTGTTTAATGTATTGCTGATGCAAAATTTCTTCAGCACGTTGGGTGGGATAAACTGGAGCAGGAATCCAGCAATGATATTATTGTTCACACTCAAATAGTCCCTAAAGATGATATCAGTAAACAGCAAATAGCCATTGAAGAGGAAGAACAGGAGGAAGTACAAGAACAGGCACAGGAGGAGATAGAAGAACAGGAGAAGGTGGCACAGGAAAGTCCACCAATAAGCCCTGTATTACCAAGATGTTCAACATGAGTAACATGACCACCTGATAGATATCATCTTAGTGTTGTATGCCAAGTGAATACAGTTCCAAATAATTATAGTGAATTAAAACTGTATCCTACTTAGGATCAGGCTGCTTGACAGAAAGCAATGGATAAGGAACTGGAATCATTAAAAAGACTGGAGGTATACAAAAATGTTAAGTTACCACCAGGTAAACATGCCATAGGATGTAAATGGATATATAAACTGAAGACACGTCTGGATAGGACTGTTACCCATAAAGCCAGGTTAGTAGCACAAGGGTTTAACCAGACAGCAAATGACTATGATGAGGTGTTTGCACCTAGTCTGAAGGTGACTACATTAAGGGCAACATTAGTATGGGCAGCTAAAGAGAAATATATTGTAAATCATTTGGATATAGAGACGGCATACCTGTATGCACCATTGCAATACACTATATAGTTAAAGAAACATTTAGGTATCAAAGATGATAATACAACTGATTGCTGGAAATTGAAAAAGAGTCTTTATGGTTTGAAGCAATCAGGACATGAGTGGAACCAATGTATAGTTAAAGAATTAACGAAGATAGGCTTTGTAGCTGGCACGGCTGATCCATGTTTGTTTAAAAGAGAAAGTGATGGTATAGTGTTGTTGTTGCTATTGTTTACTGATGACATAGCATTAATCACCAAAACTGAAAAAGAAGCTACTGAGATAATTTCACCATTGGAAAATTTTTTTAAAATAAAAGTTAGTTTTTATTATCTTGGTTTAAAGATAGATAGAACTAAGGGAGGATACAAGATCTCACAGGCAGAAAAAATTAACCAATTACTAAAAAGTTTTAAAATGGAACTTTGTAAGCCGGCTAAAACACCAATGAGCCAGGAGTTTAGCCATAGTGATGTTCAAAATCCTATTTTTGATAAGAACATTTATCAGTCCTTGATTGGTAGTTTATCTTATCTCAGTAATTGGTCAAGGTCAGATATCGCATAAAATGTTAATCAATTAGCTAGATTTATTGCTGAGCCAACTGAAATGCACTGGCAAGCTGCTAAGTGTATGTTAAGATATCTGAAGCAAACAATGCATTATGTATGCATTGTACTTGGAGCCAAAAGATGAACTGAGTTTAACTGCATATGCTGATTCAATTTTGTGACAGACATAAATACATGAAAATCTACATCAGGTACTGTAGTATTATTGGGAAAGGCAATAATCCAAATTGATTGGATGGAGATCTATTAGACAGAAACATCTTCGTTTGTCAACAATGGAGGCTGAATTCTCATGTTTATCTTTACTATGTAGAGATTTAGTTTTGTATAAGCAATTATTAATTGATATGGGAATTGATGTAACAGATCCTATGGTTGTTTATGAAGACAATCAATCAGCAGTACAGATGGCTTCAAATATTGCTGTTAAGACTAGATCAAAACACACAGATTTAAGATATTTAAATGTGAGACAATGTGTGCAAAGTAAAATGATTAAGCTAGAATACTGTATGTTCGAAAACAACATCGCAGATCATTTTACAAAGGCCCAAGGCTCTATAAAGCAGAAAGCTTGCTGTGAAGATTATGGACTTAGAATGTCAGGTTGTATGTATTATCTTACCCAAAAGGAGAGAATGTTAGGAATGTAAGTCACCTAACAGTTATTTGGGTTGGAAATATATAAACCAGGATAGACATTTTAATACTGTATTTTTAAGGGAATAAACAGTAATTGGGTGTGGTTTATCAAACGGCCATCAGATGGAGTCAGAAACCTGGGTTGTTTAGTCTTTGTCTCAGAAGTCTCAGTGAAACTCTGTTTCCTCTGTTGGAGAGTATTGCCATTCCTCCTAATTGACTGCTATTTTTGGATTTGATGTAAGTCTGATACTGAACTGTTTTTGACACTGGACTTTGTTATTGGATTATCCCTGGACTGAAAATTGACTGATCTTACCCGTGAATGACTTTGGACTGCTTATGTTGAACTTTGCTTAAACCTTTATTGTAAGTAAAAAAAACCTACATTTACTGTATCTGTGTATCTGTGTGCTCTGTGTGTATTGGTCAACACTTCTCTCAATATGTCTCCCTATATGCGCTCATTCCCCTAACAGGGAATTTCCTCAACAGTCCACATTTTTAAAAGTTTATAGTACCAACTGATATCTAACCAATTTGAAGAAAGGAACTATTCTAATGGACAGCATTTGCAAATGAACAGAGAACTTTATTTCTTAGCCTGGTAATGGGTATATTCCTGCCTTCTTTCTTTTTAAATTTTAAAAAAAATGAAAACATCCTACCTATGGGAAAATGAAAATAGATATTCTATCTGTGGGACCTTGTAGATATCCAAAATAGTTGCAATATTTAGTTGCAATTAAAGGAGGTTTGAAAGTTCAATCCCCTAATCACTGTAGCCATTTTATTTTGGAAGCTACATATGTAATTTGACATAAAACTCTCCATGATGTCTTCGAGTAGCATCATTGTATACTATGTCCACTGTGCATTGAAATAGCTATCATAGATGTGGAAGCCCAAAGATATACTTGGTAAGATTTGAGAGTTTTCATTTATTTTCATTACTGCAATACCAAGGCCAGAATATGCTAATAATTCTTAGTCACAATGCTACAAAAGCAGGAGTGGGTTTCTACCACTTCTGTCCACCTCTGTAGAACCAGTAGCTCTGAAGAGCAGCAGACATAGAACTGGTTCTATGTCTTCTGATGTTTTTGCCTACCCACCGACCCGGACTCTTACTTGATCTTTATTTCCCGATTTTTCAACGTTAGCTGCCAAATGAGGCACAGATGCAGTTTAAAAAACAAGAAAAGAGGGCTGTTTCAAAGGCTGCTTCCCGGCACGCAGCGTGCTAATGACAATTAACAGGTGCGCGGCTCACAGTGGGCAGGGAAACTCATAAATTCCAAACCATATCCCACCCCTGTATAAAGGGGTAATAGAATCAATGGAAAGACAAGTTTATAAAATGGCCATCACAGAATCATATTGCAATTTATTTTAGTACTGTATTTCTGCGCAGTGTTCTTGAAGCAAAACGTATTCTAGTTAGTAGCTATTAGAGTTTTTTTAAAAAAAGAATCTAGCTTTCACCTTCCAACACCCTTTCCTTTTATAATTTGTTTCTGATGTAAGGACATGATATCAAATCAGAAGAAAGATCTAGTTCAGTATTTTTCAAACTTCCCAATATATTATTTGGGGAATTTGGGAGTTGAAGTTCACACATCTTAAAATAGCTGTTTTGAAAATTGAAAATACTGCACTCTCTCTCCCTTCCTTCCTTCTTTCCTTCCTTCCCTTCTTTCCTCCCTTCCTTCTCTTTCTCTTTCTTTTTTCCTTTCTTTTCTCTTTCTTTCTTTCATGCCCCTTCCTTTTTTCTTTCATTTCTTCCTCCCTTCAATCTATACATCCATTCCATTTCATTACATTTTCTTATTTTGACTATGACTATCATTATATGTACACTGAGAGGTTACGTACCAAAGACAAATTTCTTGTGTGTCTTATCACACTTGGACAATAAAGAATTTTAATTCTAATTAAAAATTTAAAACATACTTCAAGTCTTTGGATTCTTCCAAGTTCTGTATGAATTAAAAGCCCAAAATTTCTAAGGAAATACAAACCTTGGGCATCAGGGCCTCTTCCTCATATATCTGAACTCTGTCACCAGAAATAGTAACTTCAGTCAAGTGAAACTTTTAAATTAGTAGCTCAATGCAAATTTACCTATGATTAAACTAATTAAGTTGGAAATTCACTACATATACAATTCAAATGTATGCTATTAATGGAATGCAACATTATATATCCTTTAATGCATTATTTAAAAGATTATTCAAAATATTTCTTGATATGATTTGGTGAATGCAGATCTCTGGGCTTTTAATGCATTAGCAAGTATGACTGCAAATATCTAACTTGACTGAAGTGCTGGTAGATTTATTTGATAAATTCACTGATTTTTTTAAAATCCCACCATCAAGGCAATATATAGAGAGCTCTCTCTTCCTCTTTATTCCTGACAACAATAACCCTGCCATTATGTTGGGATGGGAGAGGATGACCGGCTCAAAGTTACCTAGTGAACTTCCACAATGAGAACATGGGTTTTCCCAGCTGTGCACTCAATGGCTATATAATAATACTTTTAATTACTGAAATATTATGGATTAGAAGAAAAATAAAGGTTTGGATGCATCCTGAGAAAGAAGTACCTTTTTTTAACAAGCATTAAAATCAAGCACATTCAGAATAAATCTGAAAAGAAGAAAGTTAACTTTTTTACAGTTATGTTTATAATCTTATACCTATTAGGATTTCTTGATTGGGGTAATTAAATTGAAATTAACTTCCAGGAAAAGGTCACTTGTCCTACAATGTTATGAATATAATATTTATGATGATTTATGTATTTGTTTAGTGTATACCACATGTTGGCCAGGGATCACCAAGATGGCTGACTGCCTTTGTGAAATGAATTTTTTGGGGCAGTGTTATCTTTACCCATGGGATGCCTGAATGCTGGTAGGCATTTGGGGAGGCTCCTTTTTTTGTCCCATCATGGTTTATACATTCATGAGGATCGAGCCAACCTCAGTGGCCACATGAGCCAGGAGTCACTTACCACATGAGCCACTGTGGCCCCATTTACGATGATGATAAATATCCACTGAAATATATCTAGTACTTACATAGAAGAGACCCTAATTTATATTAATTTGGATTAAATAATATTTCAACATTTGCTTCACCCAAACTCAATTTTACTGAGCCTTTACTGTCTTCAATTCCTATGACAACCCAGTATTATAAGGACTATTAAGAAAATAGGGAGACAACTCTGTTTCATATGCTCGTAATTACTATATAAATAAATCATTGCACATTGAATTTCACAGAAATGTCTTTGTGTGTATTTTCAAATGCAAAGTATAACATAATACATCTAGTCAAACAGCATAGATTGATATCCCCAATCTGTAGGCTGCAGCCCACGACCATACTTGTAGTTCCATTCATGCAGGCAGCATGTGTGAACACCCACCCTCATACAAATGAAATTGTGTACATGCACATACACCTGCCCCCACACAAAACCATTCCCATTCTCACCCTCCCCCCATGCCGGGCCACCAACTGAGAAAGGTTGGAGAACATTAGTATAGATTTAGCTTTCTATGAAATTTCAGGTTATTTTAGCAAGGCCTCTGTGGGACTCCAGTGTGTCTGCCATTCCTGAAAAATTGATAAAAATTTACATTGTTATAACTCTGAAAAAATGATAAGTATGGAGAAATATAAAAAAGGGATTCTGGAACTTCTTATCATCTTATGATTCTTTAATATGATGTAAATGAATAAGAAGAAGAGGAAAGGGAGCAGGAAGAAACAAGAATAATTAGATCAAATGATGAGGATAATTCCAAAAAAGAATGCCATATAATGGGAGCTTTGTCATACAGATTTATATTTAACATTTTTTATTGAGTTATAAGATAAAATAGTTGTCATGGCCCCATGGGACCCAAAGTCCATGGAAGAGGATGAGCTGGAGCTTGGGCCAACAGAGGTCGAGCAGGCAGTCCCAGGTTCCTTGAGCTTTGGACAGTTTGCCAGCAGAGAAAAATGGGGGCAGGATGACCGAGAAAGGGAGGAAGAGAGGGCAGGCAGTAGAGATGAGGAGTGACAGAGCTCAGGCAATGAGCAAGGACTGCCACCTCCTGATTCTTGAGCATGGAGAGTGGTGAGGAGGCGGGAATAATGCAGGCCAACCTGATCACTCAGGAGGATAGTGCCCTGTCCCTCTTTACTAGGCATACTTGAAGACTGAGACTTAAGGAGATGCTCTGGGGAGGGGTGCCTGTCAGGAACAAGCGCTGAATTTGTGGAGTTTTGCATGCTGTTGCCAATATCTGGAGTTCATTGGATTTCTTGCCTTCTTGTTGCCTTATTCCTTTGCTTCATGGACTCATTGTTTTATTCCTTTGCTTCATGGACTCATTGCTTTGCTCTTTTGCTTTGTAAACTTATTGCCCTTGTTCTCTTACCTCCTTGAACTTCTTTCCTTGAAGCCATTGTGATAACAGCATTTTGCTGGATTACCTGAAGCCAGAGGCAGCTGGAAGTGTGTGTGAGAGCATTTTGCTCTGGGATTTGCTGTAAACATGGGAGCATTTGGGGGAAAGTTGGAGCAATAAAGGGGAATTTGAACAATCAGCTGATTGTGTTGCCTCTGTGCTTTGCTCCAGGTGATCACAATAAGATACAAAATATAACAATAAGTAGGAAAGCAGTGAGGAAAAGGGGGGGAGAAAAGTGAAGAAGGGTTAGGAAAAAGAAGTGTTGACTTCCAACTCTCTCTGTTGCAGTAAAATAAGACATTAACATCAAACCACAACTTTTTGTTTTTTCATAATAATATAAACTAGCCATTTCTATAAAAATCTATCAATCTAATTGGGAAAACCCAAAATCAAAGTTTCATTCTTTTCTACTTCAAGCAGTCATACAGATTTGACAAAGATCAGTTTCAACAAAGTACAACAAGCAATCTAGACAAGTTCAGAGATACTGTACCAAGTTTTGTTACTATATAATAATAGATAAAATACTGATAATTAATGAAAGAAGCATAGCTATGTTAGCAAAAGGAACTAAGGAACATTCATTGCTTGGGGTAGTTAGGTTTAGGGTATTAATAAAACTAGATTTTACTTCTGGTGCATGCCTCAAGATCCAACTGGTGTGGGCGCTAACCTGAATGTAAACACCAGGGCGTTTGGGGGCAGCACAGACATCTCCCCAGCTCACTACCCCAGCCAAAACCCAATCTCCATTCCATGGACAAAGCAATGGTCCACCCGAGTCTGCCTGTAAAATAAAGAATAAAACATTATTTTCCAATAATATAACATGAATCTTCTACTGTCAGAAAAGGTTCTTACATATGACTGATAGGTGAATCTTACTTCAACCATAAGTACATGATCATATCATACTACCCAAAGGCTTTGAGCAAGACAGTTTGGGTGGGACAAAATGCTCTGTATTCCAAGAAAAGAAAATGATAAGAGGGTTCAGAAGGAATATCTCACTGATTTACACTCATGGCTCACAGCATGGGGAAATTGCCTCTCTCCATCCAATGGTAAACTGACCTTGTTCAATCAGTATATTTGTAATGAAAGCAAATATTAAAAATCCAAATTTCAGTTGCCTCTTGGAAAAGCACCTTTGGGACCTGATTGACTGTGAAGCTCCACAGACAAATATCAAAAAGGGAGTAAATCTTGTTCAGGAAAATAGAAGTATATAAACAAAATACCTCTTACAATGATAATTAATAACAACTTCATTAGTAGATGTCTTTGCAATAAATGGAAATAGCTCACATTAAAAGGTATATTAAATTACATGAGCACACAGAATGCTTATTTAGTTGTTCAACACATATTATGACTACATTGCAGAATGTTTGATGCTGTTCAAATATTTTATTTAATATCTTTAACCAACCCCTTGAAAATTTGATATCTAAATTCAGGAAAAATCTAGAATTTATGAAAAATTTAGTAATGTAGCAATTCCTCCTATATTTAGTAATTTAGTAATGAATATTCCTTAACTTTGGAAGTCATGATTAGACCAAATTCCTATCAATAAATTAGGCAGGAAGGAAAAACATATCTAATGAAGCTCCTTGACTGAGGAGACTCCATATGTACTAAAAGGGCAGAGATTCCCCATTCCTATGGGAGCAATTTTTCTGTCCCCATCTTCAGACCAATCATCACCTTGCAACCTAAACTACATTAAACTATTGTTGCCTGCTATGTATATATGGCTATTTGGCTCAGGGTTAAGATGATGGGCTTGTTGGCTGAAAAGCTAGCTCAAGACCTGCAACTCAAGTAATGGCATGAGTTCCTGGCCTCACTCTAGATCCTGTCACCCTAGCATTCAAATGCAAGTAGAAAAACAGGTAGCACTTTGATGGGAAGATAACAGTGCTCTTTAACATCATGATGGCTACATGACCATGGAAATGTCTTTGGACAGCGCTGGCTCAATGGTCTTGAAACAGAGGTAAGCACTGCCCCCCCCCCCCCGATAGTTGGCAATTACTAGCTGAGTAAAATCCACAGGGACTCATTTACTTTCCCTTTACCTATACATATAGTTGGGAGAAAAACTGCAATGTGCTTAGAATGAATAAAAAAGAATGTTAGATTCTGTAATGATAAGGTTACTAGGCTACAAACTGAGATACTGTGAATTCTAGCCCAACCTTAGGCACAAAACCAGTTGAGTAATCTTGGTCAAGTCATTCTCTCTCATCCCTAGGAAGAAGGCAAGGGCAAGCCACTCCCACAAAATCTTGCCAAGAAAAGGGACTTTGCCAGGCAATCAACAGAAGTCAACAATGACTAAAAGGCACATGCACACGAATGATAATTACCTGGCAAGCATCCTTCTCTCCCTCCATGTAGCCTGCACATATCATATCATCTTTTATTATGGTCATCATCCCAGGCTCTTTAAAGTCGCTGTAAAGAGCCTCACAGGTAGCCCTGTCAATAAGGGGAAGAAGCACTTCCTGCAAAAGCTCAGGTTCAGGAAGTGGGACTGACAAAAAGAGAAAAGGTATCTATTTCTTCAGATTCCATCAAAGGAGAAAGCAGAACATTGATGTAAAAGAATAAATTTCAGCAAACTAAACAGTTTGTCAATATATTTATTGCTGCTGAAATTTAAACAAATTTAAACAATTATTCATCAAATGTTATACCTGCTCTTCTTTAAACAATTAATTAAATTACACAAATTCTAAACAATGATTAAAGGTACATAAGTCTCTTTTCTCTTGCATTTGTCTAGGCAGTTATTAAAATCTTTAATAACTTAATTCTATTTTTACTCATTGTATACTTAAGTATACTAAAAGTATTCTTTTATGTTAGCCTTCACAAATCCATTTCAAAGTGTTGCTCCATTCCAACAGAACTAATTAGTATAAATTGGGGACAGGATAAGGTTCTAATTGTGTGTGTGTGTGTATGTGAGTGTGTGTGTGCATGAAGGATTTTGTGCTTACCTTGTTTCTGGCTTGTATTTAAGATACAAGTAATTGGTTTTTTTTAAAAGTTATACATTTTTTTTAATAAAATAGGTTCATACCAATGACAATATAACTTGTTTAATGTCTCTAGTGACTCACTTCACAACCATCATAAAAATGGTTGTAGAATCAAGGCTGGTTATGTGATGCCTTGACTAATAATCTTAACAACTTACAACCAAACTTCTGATCCCAGTGTTGATTGTAAGTCATGGACTACCTGTATTTTTACTAATAATTTGGAACATACTTATCTATGAGTAGCTACAAACACCAAAAGAGATGGAACTTCATGTAGATATATATGATAGCTAGATAGATAAATTAGATTGCAATAGAAAGATAGAAAGATAGATAGATAGATAGATAGATAGATAGATAGATAGATAGATAGATAG
>BLBF01000050.1:1301360-1318934 GCA_015471245.1 Laticauda colubrina
ACAAAACAGACAGAAGAAACCAGGAACACCAATCAATCAAACTCCAAACCATATAAACTGAGATAAACTTCCTGCAGAAATAATATTCATAATCCTAAATCTTTCTTGCAAGTTTATTGTAATGACCAAATTAATGAATTTAATAAGACTTTCTTAGCTTGGTATCCCCTAGATATTTTGGATCTAATTTCTGTTGTCTGCAGCCACCCCCCTTTTAATGAACTTGCAATCCCTTACATCAGGGTGGAGTTGGGCGACTGAACAGAGATTAAGTATTTACTGGCCAAATGCTTTTCCTGATGCCTATGCAGAGTTCACAGCAGATAGTTACTCATTGTGCCCAGATAGAGAAACATCTACTGGTATGTAGGATCAAACTCATAGTCTCCTGATTGTGAGGAGAGAGCTCCACTTCTAGGCCGTCATGCTGCTCTAATTATAGCCCACTTAACCTATTATAATACACATACTCTCTCATCCCAATCCACCTCACAGAGTTATTTTTGTGGGGAAAATAGAAGGAGGAAGATGTGTTGGATATGTTTGCTGCCTTGAGTTACATGTAAAAACAATAAAAGGTCAATAGTAATAAATAAAATAAACACAATAGGATTTCTTCTAATTAAACAGGCTGACTAAAATTAGAAGCAGCTCTTTTTGGCTGCACCCAGCCAGGTAACTAATCCTAACCTTTTTTGACTGATTTTGACAATTTAAGTAGAGTTTGAATTCAGATAGGAGACCACAAGGAAATCCTAAGTCTAAACGTTAGAGTGGAAAATTGAACAACTACAGCAACAAATTACTAAAGGCAATGGTAAGCTATTATTGTATTATTTCCTTTTCATAGATGTAACATAGATGTGGCCATTACATCACCAGAAATCAAGTTTTCATCTTTATCTGTGAACAAATAGAGTATGAGAATGAGAATGTCCTGTTCCTTTTCTTCTATTAATCAAGTTTCTAGTACTAATCTTTACTCATGATCAGAACTGTAAATTCTTTTCAGTGAGATTATGTTCCAAATCATCCCTGGATAGTGGGGGAGTGCACAGAATATACTTTCAAATATTTAAAAAATCCTTAAGAGGAAAATTCCAAGGTCCTGTATGCTGCCTTTACTCCTACTGTACCTCACAATAAACCTTCTGGGATTTCCTGCAAGGTCCCTTATATATTTATCCCATCTCACAAGGCTTTGTTTTTAAAGTTTGAGCTGCTGTTCTGTACATTGGAATTTCCCAACTTAGCTGATTCCTAATATCTTGGACTACAGTCCCCATCATACCTAGCTTTGTTTTTCTTTGTATTTTTTTTCCTTTTTGTTCCCATCATTTAATATTTTGCTTATCATGCATTTGATTTAAAATCATTATTAAGAATACAAAACAAAGAAAAACAAACCTTTGTTCTAAACTATTTTGAATAGGATTGTGCTATTCCGGTATAATGATCAGATTAAGGCCATTAATTTTGGCCTTCTTTTTTACAAATGGTTCTTTTTATTTCTTCCATCCCAAATAAAGTCAAAGGACTGGTCTTTTGTGACCCCTTTTCTCTTTTCTTCTTTCTGTACCCCATCTTTATTTCTCAAATTCTGATAAGGATAAGGAAATATGATAAGGATAAGGAAAAGCCAGTTTGTTAAGGCACTAAGCCAGAATGCACAAGTTCAGTTCCAGCCTTAGCCATGAAAGTCAGCTGAGTGTTCCAGCCTTAGCCATGAAAGTCAGCTGAGTGACTTTGGGCCAGTCACTCTCTCTAGTCTAATACACCCAGCAGGACTGTTGTGAGGGAAATAGGAGAAGGAAGGTATGTTGGATATATATATGTTTGTTGTCGTAATTTATTTATAAAAAAAATAAAAGCAGGTATAAAATAAATACATAAATAAACAAAGGGGATAAGGAAAAAAGGAGATGACTCTCTGCTTAGCAGTGTGATCTCTATTTTAGAAAGGAGGAGTTTGGAATCTCACAGCATCCTGATCACACCACAGAATGGGAAACACAAATAGTGCTAAACAGTGAGTTGGTTCTTTACTTTACAAAGAAAACTATTTGGGAAAATAATGCTAAAAGAATTAATGTAATAACTTGATCTAACTTTTGTGTTCTCCTCGTCTTCACCATGACTACCTCCATTTTGATTTATTGGAATATCAGTAAAAATTGTAGCTTCCTAGCAACAAAGAATCATACATTTAAAAAAAAAACCAGTGGTTGAGTACCAAGAAATTAAGATTCTGTGAGAGATTGCTATTTATTTATTTATTGACAGAAATTATGCTATTTCTGTGAATTTTTAATTTATTTATTTATATCAAAACATTTCCAGTCATTTCAGAATTTATTGCAACTTTTGTATTTTTCTGCTGATTATTTAGTATAACTATATTTTATTTATTCTTGTGATCAATCTGGAATTCTCTGGGAAATTGATGTACTCTAAACACTTTAAATAACATGTAAGGTCTTTCTAGAATGAAGAAATGACAGCTTTAAGAATTCAAATCAGAAAAACCAAAAACAAAAATCAATGGTATGTAAGTCCATCTATGATTTATTTATCAGTTAACCCTGATTATCAGTTTACTTTTCAAACACTAAGCATATTAGTTATTTACCTTTGATGAGTCACTTTCTCAAGAAGAAATAAAGAAAGGTAATAATATCACCTAGATTTTATTTTTCCACTTAAACCATAAAACATAATGTTGCCAAGTTGACTGTCCCACAATAAAAAGGGTTGCCACAGAAGGACATGACAAATATAAAAATAAGCCAAAATACTATGTATTAGTGTAATTGTTTTGGAGTGAGGAATGCAGTGTTTTCACTTTCACTCCCTGGAGATAAACAGAGATCATAAGCCAGGATAAAGACAGCACATTTTTTCTGTGAGAATAACACTCATCAGAAATAGTTTTTTGAAGGAAATATGCTCATAGTAAAAGACTGAAGTAAGGAAAGGTGCTATAGGGTCCAGATACAAAGCAGAGAAAGTAATTGATTTTCTTCATATTTTCTTCATATTTCCTTTTTCTCTTCACTTAATATTCCATTTTCTATGGTTTTTAATCTTTCCTCCCCCTCCTCCATTCTCCAAATGAAGGATGAACATACTGCAACCTGGGAAAATAATAATCAGATTTTAATTCTATCAGTACATTTGGACTGCAGACAGTGACATAGTTTGGTCATTTTACCACCCTTCTCTCCATTTCAGTTATGACTGTCATCCTTCAAGATGGGTTTTTGGATTTTTGAACAGCAGTTTGGTCCTACAATATCACATGAAGCCAAATTAGAGCTATAGATGGTGTCCTGGCCTCCCACAGTTTGATTAAGTTATTTTTCTTTGCCTCTTTCAGACCAACTTTATCAACAGCCCCTACACCAAAGTCTGTAGGAGGCATGATCCAGGACCTTCAGGAAGACATCAAATGTTCCATCTGTTTGGAATCCTTCAGTAACCCTGTCTCCATAGATTGTGGGCATAATTTCTGTCAAGACTGTCTGTTTGTTCACTTGAATCATTCTCCACAGTCTGAGTACAATTGCCCTGAATGCCGCCATCTTTGCCACCCTGAACACATGAAGCCAGATGCACGGCTGAAGAGTTTGGTGGAAAAAATTTCACTCTTTCCTCATCTGGAGGAGGTCAACAAGGTATGATTGTGTCTAGATGGAACTGGGAAACTTTTACTGCATTGCATGTCAGGTGCAAGAAATCATGAGCCAGGATAGAGTTCAAAATCTCTACATCTCCAAATCTCTAAGTTTATTTCATGCTACCTAGGCACAAGTGTCTGATCTACTAATGATAAAGATAAATTGGTTCCAAATAAGGGTCAATGGACTTTAAGGAGAGACTTAGGTCTTTTATGGGGATGTAGTGATTCCAAATTGATAATGCATTTGATCCTCCCTTGGCTCAATGTGGTATCTCCTACATTGTGTGTAGTTAGTTAGTTAGTTAGATAGATAGATGTTTGATTGAAAAATAGATTGATCTCATTCAATAAGTAGATGAATACAAGAAAAAGCAGTCTTGCAGATGACCAGATTCAACACCACACAAAACCATAAAGGTGACAACCAGAATCTTGAATTGCATCTATAAGAAAAGGTGCAGTCAGCTCAGCTCCCAAAACTGGATGGACACCCAAGTATAATTGAAAATATTCGAGTTTCCTGTTATACTTGAAAACATTCATCATAGTCCAGGGCTGCCACATTTTTCATTAGTTTAGCTTCCTAATGCTTTACAGGTGCAGCCAAATGTAGATCATATTATAGTTATCCAGAGAATAGATGACTAGGACATGAATGATTGGGAGCAAGACTCCCCAACCCAAGAATAGTTCCATTAGTGCACCAGATGTAACTATTCAAAAGTCCACCTGGCTGCAGCTGTCAACTATTTGAAGAAGAGCTATAAGTCAAGAAGGATCCCAAGTTGTGGACCACTCTAAACCAGGGAGTACAATCCTCCATAGAGTTATGGGACAGCATTTCCATTGTTTGGTGTGGGATTGAAATATTATTACTGTTGATACGTGACTGTGCTGGCGGATGACACTTCCAATGGTTTCACATAGATGTCAAAATAACCTGGGCCACTCCACAAACTAGAGGTCTCTGAGCAGAGCGGTCATCTCCTCCCCTGATGAGAACCACCCTTTAGGAAGAGAAAGAATTATTGAAAAACAATATATCAATGAGAACTGATTTCTTCCTTTCCCACTCAAAGTTAAAACAGTCCCTTTCCCCCAAAAAATCTCACAAATAGCAAGTTCCCTACCACTCCTGTCAATCTGGCATGACCATCACAATTGAGCTGCCCTAGTTTCTTCAATCTTGGCCCTCTTCAGACCTGAGACCTGTCTCCAAATGAGTAACCATAAAAGTTGTACACAACTTATTCTTACCTGGATGCTTCCCTTTTCAGAAGATGCCAACAGCTTCATTGGAGTTGGGAAAGCCAGTACAGCTAGTAGGTTTGGATGAAAACGGGGATCTCTCCATGGATGCAGGGGTCCTGAGTAGTTGTTTAGAGCGAGAAGAGGTGAAAGATATTCCCATCTGCTTGATTTCCATCATTGGAGAACAGCGACAGGGTAAATCATTCTTGCTCAATTTCCTCCTACGGAGACTTAAAAACTTGGTAAGTCTGAGAATAAGTGATTATTTTCTTAGTGTTTTAAAATGATTTTGATTGGTGATGGTCTTCCTATGATTGTATAGTGTTGTGTAGGTTTTATTCAAGAAATCAACCAAGCAAAATAAGTATATATGGGTTGCATTTTGCACATGTTCAACTTTCTAAAGAGTATGAGAAGGGGAAATGTTAACATTATTTATTTATCTGATAAAACAAATGCAACAGCTTAATAAAGGAATATTATCACTGAAGGTAGAGCAGTATCTCAGATCTCACCAATATCTCACTGGCAGAGTTCGAATGACTCTCCATGAATTTCTAAATTTCCAGGAGATTTATGCCATAAATAAATCACAAAATATAATTAAAGAATAAATAATAAAATAAAGAATAAAACAAAAGCATGAAATAAGGAGGAAAATAAAGAAAGTTGCTTAGCCAAGTAATTTTTGACATATTGTGAAATATGTGTTATTTGACTAACCATGTTATTGGAGCAGCTCAATGTTTCTTATCTCATTTATTTCTTCCTTGCTGGAAGGCTGTTACAGATGACTCTTGGCTGGGCCAAGAAGATGAGCCATTGACAGGTTTTGAATGGCATCCAGGAACTAAGAGCATCACCAAAGGGATATGGATATGGAATCAGCCATTTTTGGTCTCTGATGAAAATGGAAAGGTAAACATTTGAGAGTTCAATTCAAGAAGTAATTTCCCTCTTCTTTCTGCCTTTTGTCTTCTTTGTAATCTGTATGCCTGTTTTTTCAACAATTTTCTGAATTTAATGCACGTCCCACTTCCTACACAACACAACAGTCCCCAAACTAAATAAGATTTCATTAATGCTACCCAAAAGTTGATAGTATGGTAGAAAACATAGATCTTGCCATAAACTATGTTGCTTGGCCAAGCTGGAGGTTGATCTAATTGAAATGTCTGCATGATTAATTGGTTGATTGATTGGTTGATTTGTTGAAGATACGCCATCAAGTCAATGTTGACTTCTAGTAATCAAATAGACAGTTTTCTTCACAATGATCTCTCCTTAACTTTCAGATCTTTCAATGTGCACCTATCATTGTTGTAATTGTATCTATTCACTTTTTGTTGAGTGTCCTTTTCTCTTTCTTTCCACTTTTACCATCATTAGTGTTCTGCAGAGAGTTAATGCTTCATATAATATGCATGAAGTAGTATCTGGTAATTTGCCCTTCAAATGACAAGACTGGGTTAATTTGTTTAATGTTCCATTTTGTTTTTTTGGTTGTCCATGGTACTTTCAGGAATTTTTCCCTGCACCAAATTAAAAAAACATAATAGAGAACTAGGACACTGTATAGCATTCTGAAGCTTGTGTTTTTTGTAAAAAACACACATTCTGTTCAGTACAAGAAACAGATTCTAAAAGGTACAGATTTACCAATTATGCAGACTGTGTCTTTACCACAATGTGAAGAGATGGAAGAGGGTTTTAAAAATAGAAATTTGCTTTTGACAGACACACCTAATATCTGCTGTATTTGGCTGTGCTTTGTGTGATCCCTACCACTTCCTAACTAGTTTATTTTTTGTCTTGTTTTCATCTCTCATGAAACTTTGATGAATCAATCAGCCAGATGTAAACTGAACCCTAGTATATCTTTTCCATTATAAAATGATTAATTTCCTGTACTTCTGTTATGATGGTTGGACTGTTTTAAGTAGTTTTATCTCTGTTTTTTATTCCATTTATCATCATTTTGATTTTTAAAAAAATATCAAGAATACTGGGAGTTGTAATTTAACCAGGATAGAAATCTAAAAGATTTGCCATCTCTGCTAAGAGCATATCATATACTTTAGAAATGAACTCTGTGTCTATGGACACACAACATTCCTAAGATGGCTATTAAATAATCCATATCACACAATTTATTGAATATGAAACTAAAGAAAAGGATAGACTCAGATTATATATATCCACTTATTTTTCTCCTCTGTTCCATCTCCAGGTAGCCTTGTTTTTGATTGACACCGAGGGCTCAATGGATATAGAAAGAAGCAAGGACAATGGTGTCAAACTTTCAGCTTTCTCCATGCTATTAAGCTCCTATCTGGTGGGGTTCTAGAAACCAAATCATCCTTTTTTCCTCTAGACTGTAAAAATAACACATACTTAATACACCTTTGTTGTGTTTCTTAATTGTCTTTTAGATTCTCAATTTATCCCATAAACTGAAGGACCCAGATGTGGAATACATGGAGGTGAGTTGAGCTTTAAATATTAAAAGTGAGGTCTTTGTCCCAGGGGGAGGTGGGAGACAATGCAACATTATCAGGTAGAGATGATAAAAAAAATATTGCTAAAAGAAGGTGGCATAAACCAAATTGGAAAGATTCTAGATTATTTTACTTAGTTACCTAGACTGAAATGCAAGAATCTGCCAGTTGTGATATCCAGGCAGTTCAAATCAGTTCAGCATACTGCAAGTAGAGATCAACGCCTTTCAAAAGACTCCATAAGTAGTAGGGTTATGCAGTCTTCAGATCCATTTACAGAAGATACTGGGGAGCGTGAAAAAAGATAAATGTAATACCCTTTAAAACACCTGTATCTTTTCCCAGGACATTTGGCAGCTACAGAAAAGCCAAGTTAACCTCAAAAAAGATGTGGCTGTTTTAAGAGTTTGATAGATGTTACAATCACACTCCAAAGAATCTTTTCCAAATTGTTTCCAAAGTATTACCAAAGTCTCATTGTGGAATAAATATTAACAGGAATATCAAATGACCAAATCAGATTGAAAAAAAAAAAAAGCCATTTAAGTTGGGCGATTAGGCATATTGACTTGCCAGGACAAACTGATTTCAAGACAGCTTGATTATTTTTTGTCCAAATGGAAAGCATGGGAACCTAATAATTATTATTAGATTCCTAAAACTGTTGCCCCAGTGTGTGCATATGTGACCTTCTCTCTCTTCCATTTCCTATAGTCCACAATGAAGACATCAGAATAGATCAGGAAAGCCAGTAAGGAAATTTTCAAATTCACATGGTTGACTCAGTCATGAATACAAACACTGAACAAAGCTTGGATCCCCACAACATGTTGATCTTAGATATCAAATAAACCCATTGTCTGAATCTGCACATCCATTGAATCATTGACTTACCTCTAGTGCTTGGTTCATTTATTGTATTACAAAAACACTCCAATTTTACAAGTAATTAAATTTGGTATGTTATACAAATTCAGTGGATAATTCTTTAACTGATTGGAATAAGTAGGTTGTCTCAATAACTTTAAAGATTATTAGCTGGAAAACTAATATCTGTTTGTCTTTGTTTAAAAGCAATAGGTTAAGTAGTTTAATGTATTACATTTTAAAGGGAGGAGAGACATACCCCTCACCAGCTGAAATAGAGTACTGTATTTAAGTACACTGTCCTGAATAATCTGGAATAGGTCAGGATACAAATGTGATGTAAGACAAATTTGTAAATTTAGTAGGTACTATTGTTGTCTTACAACAACAACAATAATCTAGACCCAGATGGAGCTGGACAATTTGGACAGAAAAACAAGGACACTTATGACTAGGGATCATGCCTTGCATCCTAAAAGTGATATTGATTGATCATATTTACCAAGAGCAGAAGGTGGTCAAGGTCTCCTACAAGTAAAATGTATATGGATATAAATACATGTACATGGTAGACTGTAGAAGAAGAAAGAAACAGCTTGAATGAATATATCCAGAAAAGTGAAAAGCCAATTATTAAGGAAGTAAATAAAGGAGGCCTTTTGAAGACAACCAAGTCAAAAACTGAATATAAAAAAGAAGTAATTGAGAAGTGAATTGAAAACTAGAAAAGCAAAGCTATCCACAGCCAACACCTGAAAAATATTGAAAGCAAAGCTGACCAAAAGCTGACTTGGAATTGGCTAAAATCAGGAATACTTAAAAAAGAAACTGAAAGCTTCATTTTGGCTGCTCAAGAACAAGCCTTAAGGCCCTGTCACACTGCAAAAACGGATGCAAAGAGGAAGCAAAACGGAAAAAAAATCTTGCCATCCGTTCTAAAACGCGATGTACTCACTGCCTCTGTTTGGCTTCCTCTCAATCCATCCAGCATCCGTTTATGGACGTTTCATCTGCTCCAAAAGTTTTAGACTGCCTAAAACTTTTGCGCGGAAAATATATCCAGTTCGTCCGTTCTGCATCCGCTATGCATCCGCTACACATCCGTTCTGCATCCGTTACGCATCCGCTATAACCGCTAGGCATCCGCTGCGCATCCGCGCAACTCCATCTGCTCCAGCGGTAAACGGACGCAGGGAGGAAGTGGAACGGATGCAGAATGGATGCAGAACGGATGCAGAATGGAAACAAAGCATTTAAAATGGAAAAAACGTTTGTAAAGGGGACCTATCTCGGATATTAAGGATGCCTAGAGGATGCCTAGAGGATGCCTAGAGGATGCCTAGAGGATGCAAAGGGGCACCTATACTGACTATAAAAAGGCAGAGCAACTCGTCTGCATCGCACTTTCAGACCAGCAGCCTAGCAGTGCAGACTTCTGCAGCCTTCATCTGACTCTTCCTCTTCCACAGCATCCAGTCATCTCCACCATGGATTGCGACAAAATCCTTTTGGCAGCCAACATTCTTCTGCATCACTGCGAAACCATCAACAGTCTCTGTGAACTCTACTACGGCAAGAAAAGGAGGCACCCAAAAAAAGTCTGGGTCCAAAGATGGTTAGCCAGAAGAGCACAGTACCAACTTTACGACAAGCTGATGGTGGAGCTCAGGAGCGAAGACACTCGTGCGTTCCAGAACTTCATGAATATGCCTCCAGCCATGTTTGATGAACTTCTGCAGCACCTGACACCCAGGTTGAGCAAGACAAAAACCAACTTCCCGCCCAGCCTGGAACCTGGGCTCAAGGTGGCACTCACTCTGCGCCACCTGGCCTCAGGGACCCCCTACAGGAGCATGCAGTACGGCTGGAGGGTGCCACCCAGCACCATCAGCTTTGTGGTCAGAGAAGTGGTGTGGGCCATCCTCGAAGAATACAAGTGCCCCACCACTGAAGAAGGATGGAAGAAAGTTGCAGAGCAGTGGTATCAGAAGTGGAACATACCCCACCATTGGAGCCATCGATGGCAAGCACATGGCCTGCAAGGTTCCAGCCAACTCGGGGTCCACTTATTTCAACTACAAGGGCTTCTTCAGCATCATCCTCTTCGCCATGGTCGATGCTGACTACAAGTTCATGTACATCAATGCTTCAGGCAACGGCTCATCTTCAGATGCCCAGGTATACAACGCCAGTCACCTCAAGGAGGAGCTGGAACGCAACCTCATCGTGGGCTTCCCAGATCCAGAACCCCTGCCCAACGACACACAATATGTGCCCTACTTCATCGTGGTGGATGACGCCTTCTCCCTCACAATCTACCTCATGAAGCCCTACACTTCCAGACTCCTCACCCGTGAAGAGAGGATCTTCAACTACAGGCTGTCCAGGGCAAGGCGTGTGGTGGAGAACGCTTTTGGCATCCTGGCCGACAACACCATGCAGCATCGTCCACAGACCATGAGGAGGATCGTGGAAGTTTGCTGCATCCTGCAGAATCTCATGCGCACCCGCTACCCAGTCTTGCAGAACAGGCTCGTGGACCTCCAACAAGGCAATGGGGACATGGAGCCTGGGGAATGGAGGCAAGGGCAAAACCTGATCGACACTGAGGATGTGAAAGGGCCCAACAGAGCCTCACGTGAGGCGAAGAAGCAGCGCAACCTTCTGAAAGACTGGTGCAACTCCCCAGCTGGAGCGATGGAGTGGCAAGACAGGATGGTAGATGCTTAATGGATGCTTCCTTCAGCCTGTCTCATCACACGGATGAGATTGGGCCATGTATGTTTGGTTGGCCTACAATGAATAGGGCGTTTAATTAAGAGTTGTGTTTATGTTGACGTGTGGATCAATGATTACATTGTAATTGATAAGGGCCATAAGGGTGGCACCTGGGAGGGTGGACCATACAGTCCCACTATGCTTGCACTGGAGATTTATCTATCCCACAGCTATCTTAACCCATCCCAAAGCTATCCCTGCCCATCCCACAGCTATCTTAACCCACAGGTATCCCTTCCCATCCCACAGCTATCTTAACCCATCCCAAAGGTATCCCTGCCCATCCCACAGCTATCTTAACCCAAAGGTATCCCTGCCCATCCCATAGCTATCTTAACCCATCCCAAAGGTATCCCTGCCCATCCCACAGCTATCCTTACCCATCCCACAAACATGCAAAGGCTAAACCATTTCTAAAAGTTTCCACCCAGACTTTATAGAAAAAAAATAATGAAGCAAGCATGTGAAACAAAGATAAACTTTATTAATAACAACCTGAAAAGTAAACATGAACTAAGTCAAGTGTCCAAATAAAGTCCAAAAATATCCAGGCATCCAGTCTCTGGTACTCTGCTTGGTCACTCAGAGGTGTGTGCCCAATCTAATTTTTAGGGTGCAGGTGCTCTGGAGATTGGTGCTGCTGCAGTGCTGGTCTGAGGTGCTGATGGAGTGCCTGGCCCTGAGAGGATAACAGGGGATGGTGTGTTGAGAAAAGTGTTGGACAGCTGGCTCATCCCCGTGATGCTGAGAGGTCCTTCCTCCATGCCATGGGGTGTCAGCCCCAGTACCGAGGACAGATGTACTGAGGCTGGGCTTGGCTGTGGGATGGAGGAAGGAGTAGTGTAGTGGGACTGCCTGCTGTGCAGCGAGCTGAGGAGTGGCATGGCTGGCATCGATGTCATTGGTGGCATCATTGGCGTGGGTGGCATCAGTGGCATCAGTGGAACAGCTGGCAACGGTGTTGCCCGATAACTCTGTGCCTGGCCTGGGAAGGGTTGCTGCCTGTGCTGCTGGATCTCCGGGTAGCTGTAGCCCTGGTAGGTGAGGGGCTGTTGGAAGCCTTGGTATGGGAGGGACATCACCTGGGGTGGAGGAGCAGACCTGGACTGGGTGGTAGCAGGTGCCTCTGGGTCTGGAGGGTTGTTAATCAGCGTGCAGATCCTCTCCTTCACCAACTGGTACTGGGGATCCGGCATCTACTTCAGGGTCTGGTTCAAATAATTGAGGAAGGGCTTGCGGTTGGAGCAGGAGGAGTCGATAGGGACTAGCTGAGAGAGGAGACCTATGCTGGTGCGGATGGTGTCCCTGATCTCCACAAGGACCTTGTGGCTCTCCCCCTCCTGCGGTCTGGCTCTCTGCCTTCCTGTGGAGGCGGCGGTGTGGGTGGATGGGACTTCGGCAGCGGTGGACTTGAAGTTTCCTTTCTCCCACCCCACAGGGAGTCCTCCTCGCTCTCCACCAAGCTTTCAACACCTGCCTGGGGGTTCTCCGCCATGGCACGCTCCACCGAAACCTGCCTGGAGACAGGGACTGACTCTCGGTTGGAAGAGGACTGGGTCGCAGCAGGCTGCCTGAGAGTGAGGGTAGACAGATGGGCTCCTGGTGCTGCTCGGTGGTGGATCTCACCCTCCAGGAAGCTGCACCTGGCCATGACGTAGTTCTCTCTGTCCGTTAGCTTTACTGTGGCCTGGCCAGATTTTTGCAGTGCAGCTTCACATACCAGGTGTGCATATGTTTCCACCAGCCGAGTAACACCTCCGAAGTGTAGCCCAGACTCTCTGCCCTCTCTCTCCAAGCAGTTTGCTTCCGCTTGGTGTCCCTGTACAGCCGGTGTCCCTTCCACCACAGAT
Source organism: Laticauda colubrina (assembly GCA_015471245.1). Classification (NCBI taxonomy): domain Eukaryota; kingdom Metazoa; phylum Chordata; class Lepidosauria; order Squamata; family Elapidae; genus Laticauda; species Laticauda colubrina. Next base: position 1,314,284 of record BLBF01000050.1, read on the forward strand.
AGTCCTTCTCTCTCAGCCACTCCAGCACCTCATCCTCGTGCGCCTCCTCAATAAAGTACTGCCTCCTCTCCCATTGATGCGAACGACTCTTCCTCCCTCTGGCAGGGCCATATGGGCCCTCATCAGAGGGACTTCGAGGTTGTAGGGGCTGCTCCTCCACACCAAGAGCAGCAGCAACAGTAGTAGAATCACCAGCAGGATCAGAATCAGAATCAGCAGCAGCAGCAGCAGCAAGACCAGGATCAGCAGCAGCAGAGTAAGCACCAGCAGCAGGACCAGCAAGACCAGGAGCACGAGCAGGAGCAGCAGGACCAGCAGGACCAGGAGCAGCTTCAGCAGAGTGCGCAACAGAAGCACCACTGCCAGGAGCAGCCCCAGCAGAAGCTCCAGCAAGAGAAGAGCGAGCCCAAGCAGCAGAAGCCCCAGCAGAAGCAGAGTCAGGGACATGGGGCGGGAGGGTGGCCCTGTCCCTCTTGCCAGGGATGGCGGCAGGTTGCTGAGCCTTTCGCTTCTTCCCCATGGTTGTAGGGTTGCTGGCTGGCAGGAAGGCTGGCAGGCACCAAGGCTGGCAGGAAGGCTGGCAGAAAGCCTGGCAGGAAGCCTGTTAGGAAGCCTGGCAGGAAAGCAGGTACCAAGGCTGGCAGGCAGACTGGCTGGCAGGGAGGCTAGAAGGCAGGCTGGCAGCAAGGCTGGCAGGGAGGCTGGAATGCAGGCTGCCAGCAAGGCTGGAACGGAGGCTGGAAGGCAGGCTGGCAAGGAGGCTGCCCAGGAGGCTGGGAGGCAGGCTTGGAGGCAGGCATGCAGGCAGGGCAGGCAAGGAACTCAAAGTGTCCAGCAGCAGGTCTTCCCTCGGAATGCTGGCCACGTGCGAGCTGCTTCCCTTTATATCCGGGGGACTTGCGCAATGCATCCCCCCCCCGCATGTGCAATTAACATGCGGCATCCGTTCCGCTTCTGCTGTGCATCCACTAGGCTTCCGCTGTGCATCCGCTTCATCCGCTGTGCATCCGTTTTGCATCCGTTTTTTCCATTCTGCGTCCGTTCTCCTGAGACCCCCCCCGAAGCCCTGCGAACGTGCCATCTTTTCTGCATCCGCTGGGCTTCCGTTCCGCATCCGCTTTGCATCCTCCCTGCGTCCTCCCCGCGTCCGTTTCATCCGCTCCAATTGTGCAAATTTTCGCCCCTTTTGAGCGCGGATACAACAGATACAACATTTTTCCCTTCCGTTGTGTCCTCTTTGCATCCGTTGGGCAGTGTGACACGGCTTTTAGCCACAAATTGCATGAAGGAAAAGATTCAGTATGTCACCACCAACAGCATATGCTGCGTCTGTAATGAGAAAGATGAAACAGTTGACCATTTAATCAGTGAGTGCAGCAAAATTTCACAAACTGACTACCTAGAATGCTGTAACTGAGCTGCCAAAATCACTCACTGGAAACTGCCAAAAGTTTGGATTTGAGTATAGTATGGAGAATGAAAAAGTCAAGACTTTAGAATTCAGACTGACAAGCACTTTGGCCCACAACACACCTGACATAACAATAGTTGAAAAGAAAAAGGTTTGGTTCATTGACATTGCAACACCTGGTGATGCATGAATTGAAGATACACAGCAAGAAAAAAATCACAAAGTATCAGGACTTACAAATTGAAGTTGAGCTACTTTGGGAAAAAGAAATCATGTGTTATCCCAATTGTAATTTGGAACCCTTGGAGCAATACCTAAAAGGTTACCTTGCTATTTGGAAATTCTGAATTTATCAGACTTGAATACCCTGATAATACAAAAAAACATCCTACTTGGAGCAGCTTATATCCTCCGACGCTATCTTAACAGTTCCTAGATTCTTGGTTAGGACTCGAGCTGTTGAGCTACCAACCAGCCCCAAAGGCTGTGAATCTCACTAAAGATTAACAACAACAGCAACATCAAATGGCAACATCTGCCTTTCCTGTGTCCTGGGAAAGGATTCAATAGGTGGATAAAAACATCAAATCCAATTTAAACATCTGGCTGGCTGTGCAATGAACCCTTATCACATCATTTCTAAAAATATAATTTTTATGTGTCTCTTTATTTTTCCTGTCATCAGATAGCCAACAGTAAAAACAATAACTCACAAATCATTTATTTCCTAAATCACAGTTTAATTATCTCTGCCATTGAGTGAACAGACAATTTCAGTGAAATTAAATCACCTAATTCAATAGTCACCTACTTCTTTTATCCCACAGATGTTTTTGTACATAGAGAAAACTGTGCACCATCAATTCAAGCTGAAGCCTGTTCAGGTATGGAGCCCAATCTTTTTCCTTCTTTCTTTTTACATTCATGTAATGTATATTTTCCCCTTCTTCCACTGTCACCATTCCCTCAGGACTGTTGTCCTTACACATGGTCAAAGAGGGCCTTTGTTCCTGAATTCCTGTTCACAGCAAACGCCTCTTCATCTCTGTTTTCTTCTGCCTGGTACTCACATCTCTCTTTCCTTTTCTTTCATTATGAATAACAATGATTATTTTTACCCACTGCTATTTATGCATTATTTATCTATATAATGCATTTATTTTTCATCTTGAGAAAGGAAATAATCTCTGAATAACACTTTTTTAAAGAAAATGTCTAAAATTGGATAGAATGGGAATCTTTTCCACCCTATTCATAAAATAAAGGCTGCTTAAGTAGTTTGACTTATTTTTTCCAAAGCAAAAACCCCTTCCTTCCCTTATTGTGCTGTTGCTTTAAGAAAGTTTATCTCTGCTTGATTTGAATGTCAAAACCTAATCAGGCAGTGAGAAAGTTAGTACAGCAAAATGAAATTTTCATCAAAAGTATGGATAGGCATGAATAAGCACTTGAAGCCTGAGGCTTCAAGTTCCGTATTACAGAAATAAGAAACTTTATTCAGAATTATAATTTTTCTAAATAGGTGTTGTAAGTCATTAAAAGTCCAAAAGTCATACCTATCCAAAATGAGAAAAAAGTAATCCAAAAGTCTCTACAATTTCCTTAGTGATAACATAGTATTATCAGCCGTACCTATTGTGATATTTGGAAACTGAAAAAGGGGAGGTTGTTAAAGAAGAAAACGGAACAACCTAATTGCAATGTGACTGTCACTTACTTAACAAAAGTTTCACTTAGCAACATAAATAAGGGAAAGCATTGTCTTATTTACGATATGTTTGGTAAATGATTTAAATAAAATGAAAACCAATCTTTAAAAGTAGGACTGGCCTCAGAGAGAGATGCTATACTATACCTCTAGGGAGAACAGATTCCTTTCACAATTATTCTCCTGCTCTCTATAAGTGAAGAGATGAAACAGCTTTTCTCCCCCTCGGCTGCATAGCCTGGGACCAGAAGAAAGGATAAGTGAATAAGCTGGGGGGCGTTGCAGAGTGAGAAAGAATCTTATAAAATACAAAAGACTTTAGAAGGTACAAGTAGTCCTTGAGTTATGACCACATTTGAGCCCAAAATTTATGTTGCTAAGTGAAACATTTCTTAAACAAGTTTGCCCCATTTTATAACATTTCTTGCCACAGTTTTTAAGTGAATCATTTTATTTATTAAGTTAGTAACCCAGTTGTTAATTGAAGCTGGCTTCCTCATTGACTTGATTATCAAAATGTCCCAAAAGGTGATCACATAACTCCAGGACACTGCAATATCATAAATATGAATCAGTTGCCAAGCATCTGAATTTTGATCATGTGTCCATGGGAATGCTGCAGAGGTTGTAGATGTGAAAAATGGCACTTTTTTCAGTGCCATTGTAACTTTGAATGGTCACCAAATGAACTATTATAAATCAAAGACTTCCCATATTTCATCCAGGGTCTAAAGGTCAGATTTCTTTGATTAGGGAAGGATCCTAATTTCTCAGCAGTATGCATTATTCATCTGCCTCCCTGTTTTAGCAGCATTGATGGATATGTCAGATGCATCCTTTGGCAGGAGAGGGTGATAAGACTGAAAATATTTCTTATGGTTCCTTTTAATGGGAGAATCAACCCCATAACATCTACTTTTTAACTCACCTTTCCTACCATTCAGAGTAGGTTTGTTGTTTCTATACATCCAGTGGACATGTAGTGAGACCACAATAGGAAGGAGGGAAGTCAAATGCAGATTCTCTTGCTTTTCATTGCAGCATCTTGATGTCTTGGTTCGTGACTGGTTCTATCCCCCCACCTATGGATTCCAGGGAGGACAAGTTTATCTCCATGACATCATCCAGGTAAACCTTTTATAGAAATTATAGAAATATATCCTGATAATGAAGAGGTTCCATAGAAGAGGAGTCCATCTAAAGAAGAGAAACAAAGTGATTTTGAAGTGGTGTTATAATGGTGGCATCTTCTCCCTTCTATTTGTCCATTTAACCTCAGAAACTGGAGGGTCAACCCAACCGCCATTCACAAACCCTGCAAATGTTCAAAAGCACCAATACTTCTTGTTACCTGATGCCCTTCCCTGGCAAGGCATTGGTGATGGGGACAGAAGGCACCATAGCAGGCAAGAACCTCTTTCTTTCCATTATACCTTCTTCATGTTCCTCCCACAAGTCTATTCATCTGGCATTTACATGAATTTTAAGCCCATGTCACACAGCACCAACGGATGGAAAGAGGATGCAAAATG
>BLBF01000050.1:1318944-1354506 GCA_015471245.1 Laticauda colubrina
TCACTGCGTCCGTTTTTCATACTCTCTATCCATCCAGCATCCGTCTAATGTGTTTTCATCCGCTCAAAAAGTTTTGAGCTGCACAAAACTTTTTGAGCAGATAAAGTATCCAACGCGTCTGTTATAAATCCGCTACGCATACGGGAACATCTGTTATACGTCCGTTGTAATCCGTTATGCATCCGCTATATCCGCTAGGCATCCACTGCGCATCTGCACAACTCAAATCCGCTCCAGCAGAAAACAGACACAGGGAGGAAGTGAAATGGACACGGAATGGACACGCAGCGTTAGTAGCACGGATGTAGAAAGGATGAAAGTGGATGCAGCTTGCATAAAAAGCATTAAAACGGAAAAAAACGGTCGTATAGGGGATGTATCTTGGATATTTAGGATGTCTGCAGGATGCCTTGAGTATGTGGAAGGACAGCTAGCGGAAAACCTATATTTCCTATAAAAAGGGGGAGAAATCACCTGGATCTCACTTTCAGTCCAGCAGCCCTGCTGTGCAGACCTCTTCAGCTTTCATCTGGCTCTTGCTCTTCCACAGCATCCAGTCATCTCCACCATGGATCGTAACACACTCCTTTTGGTAGCCACCATCGTTCTGCAACAGTGTGAAGCCATCTACAGGCTCTTTCAACTGTTCTATGGGAAGAAAAGGAGGCGGCCAAGAAGCGTCTGGGTCTGAAGATGGATTGCCAGAAGAGCCGAGTACGGACTGTACAACAAGCTGATGGTGGAGCTGAAGAATGAAGATACTTGTGCATTCCAGAACTTCATGAGGATGCCGCCAGCCATGTTTGACGAAGTTGTGAAGCGTCTGAGACCCAGGTTGACCAAGGCAAACAGCAATTTCCGGTCCAGCCTGGACCCTGACTCTGCGCCACCTGGCCTCCGGGACCATGCACAGGAGCATGTAGTATGGCTGGAGGGTGCCACACAACACCATCAGCATTGTGGTCAGAGAAGTGGTGCAGGCCATCATCGAAGAATACCTGGAGGAGCTCTTCCAGTGCCCCTTCACTGAAGAAGGCTGGAAGAAAGTTGCAGAGCAGTGGTATCAGAAGTAGAATTTCCCCCACACCGTTGGAGCCATAGATGGGAAGCACGTGGCCTGCAAAGCTCCAGCCAAGTCGGGGTCCACTTATTTCAATTACAAGGGCTTCTTCAGCATCATCCTCTTCGCCATGGTCGATGCTGACTACAAGTTCATGTACAGCGATGTTTCAGGCAACGGGTCAGCTTTTGATGCCCAGGTATACAACGCCAGTCACCTCAAGGAGGGGCTGGAATGAAATCATGGGGTTCCCAGATCCAGACCCCTTGCCCAACGACACACAAGATGTGCCCTACTTCATCGTGGGGGATGACACCTTCTTCCTCAGAACCTACCTCATGAAGCCCTACACTTCCAGATGCCTCACCTGTGAAGAGAGGATCTTCAACTACAGGCTGTCCAGGGCAAGGCGGATGGTGAACGCCTTTGGCATCCTGGCCAACAGGTTCCAGGTACTTCTCACCACCATGCAGCATCGCCCAGAGATCGTGAGGAACATCGTGGAAGCTTGATGCATCCTGCACAATCTCATGTGCACCCGCTACCCAGTGTTGCAGAACAGGCTCGTGGACCTCGAACAAGGCAATGGGGACATGGAGCCCGGTGAATGGAGGCAAGGGCGAAACCTGATAGATACTGAGGATGTGCAAGGCCCCAACAGAGCTTCATGTGAAGGGAAGAAGCAGCGCAACCTCCTGAAACACTGGTGCAACTCCCCAGCTGGAGCAGTAGAGTGGCAAGACAGGATGGTAGATGCTTAATAGATGCTTCCTTCAGCCTGTCTCATCACACTGATGAGATTGTGCCATGTATGTTGAGTGGCCCTACAATGAACAGGGCATTTAATAAAGAGTTGTGTTCATGTTGAAATGTGTTGATGAATGATTACATTGTTATTGATAATAAAGGACCATAGGTGTGGCACCTGGGAGGGTGGACCATACAGTCCCACTATGCTTGCACTGGAGGTTTATCTATCCCACAGCTATTACCCATCCCACAGGTATCCCTGCCCATCCCACTGCTATCCTAACCCATCCCACAGCTATTTCCCATCCCACAGGTATCCCTGCCCATCCCACTGCTATTCTTACCCATCCCACAGTATTACCCATCCCACAGGTATCCCTGCCCATCCCACTGCTATCCTTACCCATCCCACAAGCATGCAAAGGCTTAAACCATTTCTAAAAGTTTCCACCAAGACTTTATTTACTAAAAGAACTGAACCAAGTGTGTGAAGCAAAGATAAACATTAATAATAACAAACTGTAAAAGCAAAATGACCCAAGTAAAGTGTCCCAAGCAAAGTTAAAGTCAACAGGCAGCAACCCAGTCTCTAGTACTCTTCTCAGTCACTCTGAGGCATGTCCATCGTCTCAGGGGTGAAGGGTCCAGGTGCTGTGGAGGTGGCTGCTGCTGGAGTGTTGGTCTGAGGCGCCATTGGGGTGCCTAACCCCGAGAGGACAACAAGGATGGTGTGTCTCTCAGACAGCTTGCTCTGTCCCGTGATGTTGAGAGCCCCTTCCTCCATGACATGGGGTGTCAGTCCCAAGACCGATGACAGATGTTCTGAGGCTGGGCTTGGCTGTGGGGTGGAGGAAGGATGAGTGTAGTGGGGCTGCCTGGTCTGCAGGTGAGCGAGGTGAGGTCTGGGTGGCATCGGTGGCATCGGTGGCATCGGTGGCATCGGTGACATACGATTACCTGTGCCTGGACTGGGAAGGGCTGCCTATGCTGCTGGAACTCCTGGTAGCCATAGCCTTGGTAGGTGAGGGGCTGTGGAAAGCCTTGGAAGGGCTGTGACATCATCTGGGGTAGAGGAGCAGACCTGGACTGGGTGGGAGCAGGTTCAGCTGGGCCTGGAGGGTTGTGCAGAAGACCTGTGATCCTCTCCTTGATCACCTGGTACAGTGATTCGGACATGTCCATGAGGGTTTGGTTGACGTAGGTGAGGAAGGGCTTGCAGTTTGAGGATGGTATGTTGCTGTGTACCAGCTGAGAGAGGAGATCTACGCTGCTTTTGATGGTGTCCCTGATCTCCAGCAAGACAGTGTGGCTTTGTCCCTCCAGTCTGCCTCTCTGCCTGCTTTCTGTGGAGGTGGAGCTGGGGGTGGGTGTGGGTTGGTCTCTGGTGTAAGTGCCTTCTCCTTGCTCCCACTGCGTCAGGGGGTTCTCCACGTACTGCGCCACTGGGAGTGCAGCTGTCGGGGGGGTCTCCATCGTGGGACACTCCACAGATACCTGCTTGGACACAGGAGCTGACTCTTGGCCAGAAGAGGACTGGCTCTCTGTGGGCTGCCTGAGAGAGTGGGTAGACAGAGGGGCTGCTCCTTGGTGGTGGATCTCACCCTCCAAGAAGCTGCACTTGGCCATCACATAGGTCTCCCAGTCGGTGAGCTTGACCGCGGCCTGGCCAGACTTCTTGAGGTGCAGCTTCCCGTACCAGGTGTGCATGTGCTTCCACCACCCGAAGAGGACCTCCGAAGTGTAGCCCAGGCTCTCCGCCTTCTCTCTCCAAGCCTCCTGCTTCTGCTTGATGCCTCGATAGAGCCTGTGTCCCTTCCGCCAGAGGTACTCATTCTCCCTCAGCCATTCGAGCACCTCATCCTCATGTTCCTCTTCAATGGAGTATTGCCTCATCTCCCTATCACTCGATTGCCTCTTCCTCCCTCTGGCAGGACCTTCTGGGCCATCATCAGAAAGGCTTTGAGGTTCTAGGGGCTGGTCCACCACTCCACCACCACCACCAGCAGCAACAACAGCAGCAGCACCAGTAGGACCAGCAGCACCAGCAGGACCAGCAGGACCAGCAGCACCAGCAGGACCAGTAGGACCAGCAGCACCAGGAGCAGCAGCAGCAGAGTAAACACCAACAGAAGCACGAGCACCAGGAGCAGCACCAGCAGAGTCAGCACCAGCCGAAGCACCAACACCAGGAGCAGCATCAGCAGAGTAAGCACCAGCAGTAGCACCAGCACCAGGAGCAGCACCAGCAGAGTAAGCACCAGCAGAAGCACCAGCACCAGGAGCAGCACCAGCAGAGTAAGCACCAGCACAAGGAGCAGCACCAGCAGAAGCCCCAGCACCAGCAGAGTCAACCCGAGCAGCAGAAGCCCCAGCAGAAGCAGAGTCAGCGCTAGAAGGTGGGATGGTGGCCCTGTCCTTCTTGCCAGGGCTTGCAGGAGTAGGCACAGGCTTCCTCTTCTTCCCCATGGTTGTTGGCTGGAGATGTGCAGTGAACGCTTTGCATCCACTAGTCATCCGCTAGGCTTCCGTGATGCATCCGCCCCTTCCGCTGCGCATCCGCTTCGCTGTGCTCCCCCGGAAGTCCTGTGGATGTGCCATCCGCTTCCATCCACTTCCATCTGCTAGGCTTCCGTGGAGCATCCGCTTTACATCCTTGCTGCATCCTCTCCCTGTCCGTTCCTTTCCGTTGTTGTCCGCTCTGTTTATGCAAATTTGGGGCACTTTTGGGAGCGGATAACAATGGATGGAACATTTTCTCGTCTGCTGTGTCCTTTTTTCATACTTTTTGCATCCGTCGGCCTATGTGACAGGCCCTTTGGGAAGGAATAAGCACAATGGCTACATTCTATCAGAAGGAGGAACCTTAATACCATAAATCCTTTCTGATTAGTGGTGGAGTTTAAAAACAAACAAACCATTCTATGGCTTGAAATGGAACTGGGAATCTTTGTTTTCCTCATTGGAGCAAAGATGTTGAAACAAACTATGGAACAGAGTTGGGTTTTTTTTTTTATTATCATCATTTAAAAATTGGTCTGTATCAAAAAGGCAATATAAAATGACTGTGCTGAAGCCAACAAGATTTTCCAGAGCCAACGAAATACTTTCCCAGAGTATTTTTTATGAAATAAATTCTTATTCTTCAAATAATTGCCATGACCAAAATTCACCAAAACCTTCTTATTGTGCTATTTGATCCTTGTGGCAAATAGCAAAATATGTCTTTTTCCAAAATATTTCCTTTTTCCTCAGCCCTCATGATTAGAATTACTCATGTTTGATAAAATCTACTTTGTAAACCTTCTGCTGCACTCATTTTCCCCAAAGCTTACAAGATTAGTAAAAATGCACAAAGGCTGAGTCTTGGAGATATTAAATAATATTCTAAAATAACAATTTCATTTCTCCAACCACCAGCACCAAACACACTACAAATGTGCAGCAAAGATTTATCAGATAGGGTAGTTCCCTTTTCAGGCCAACTCTGTTGCATTCTGGAGACTTGGGCTAAATTGAGTTGCATTTAGATACTTTCAACCATTATCTTCATGAAAGGTTAAAAAAAATCTTGTGCTGGCCAGAACTGTCTGAATTGTTTCTTTCAGGTATGGATGAGGATTTTAGGGGATTCCTGAAGGATTATGGGAATCATATTGCAAGGTCAGCTGGAATCCATGTACAGAGAAATCAGAAGAACAATCCTCTCACTGGGACAGAACTTGCTGATAAGATAAAGGTGAGAGTTATGGTAATCTAATGATGTAAGCAATCTACGCCTTTGCATTTGTGTTTGGCATATAGAGATTTGTATTATATCCAAAAGAGATCATTTTCTTGAGGTATTTCTCAACCTCTGGAATTTTAAGATTTATGGCCTTCAATTCCCAGGAGTCCTCATATTGGCTAGGGAATTCTGAGAGTTGAAGTCTATACATCTTAAGGTTTATATAGTCACATTTGTCACATTGGGAAAACACTAATACAATTACTCCTTCTCTAATACAATTATTTATATAATATTATTTATTACAACTACATCTATGCTACAATATACTGTACAACATTGTATCCCAACCTCAACAAGGATTTCAACTTGCAGAATTCCCTAATTGGTGTGCTCTAAAGCATACATTACAATCTACCAAACATTGATGTCTTCTTATATACAGGTAATCTTCAACTTATGACCATAACTGAGCCCAAAATTTCTGTTGCTAAGCAAAACATTTGTTAAATGCATTTTTCCCCATTTTACGATGTTTCTTGCCTCAGTTGTTAAGTGAGTTGCTGCAGTTGTTAAGTTAGCAACATGGTTGTTAAATGAATCTGGCTTCCCCATTGATTTTTGCTTGTCTGAGGGTTGCAAAAGATGATCACATGACAGCAACTGTCATAAATGTGAGTCAAATTGCCAAACTATCTGAATTTTGATGGCCATTGGGAATGTTGCAACAGTTGTAACTGTGAAAAATGGTCATAACTCACTTTTTTCATTGTTGTTGAAACTTTGAACCAGAGGTGGTATTCAGCAGGTTCTGAACACTTCTGGAGAACCAGTAGTGGAAATTTTAAATAGTTCAGAGAACCAACAAATACCACCTCTGACTCAATATGTTACAGTATCCTTCCCCTACCACGGCCACCAAGCCATGTGCACCGAGCCACGCCCATAGAACTGGTAATAAAGAATTTTTAATCCCAACACTGCTTTGAACGGTCACTAAATGAACTGTTGTTAGGTTCTACCTGTGGTATATTCTGACTCTTCCCCGCCCCCTTTCTGGGAATTAAAAATGTCACTTTTAACAGCTAGCAGATGGAGCACTTACACTTTTTCTAAAGGCCCTGTAACACTGGCCAACAGATGCAAAACATTTGTAAAAAGGACACAGCGGATGAGAAAAATGTTCCATCCGTTGTTATCCACTCTCAAAAGGGGCAAAAATTTGCATAACCAGAGTGGACAACATGGAAAGGAATGGACGGGGGGAGGACGTAGGGCGGATGCAAAGCGGATGCTCCATGGAAGCCTAGCGGATGGAAGCAGATGAGAGCGGATAGCACATGCGCAAGGCTTCCGGGGGAGTGCAGCAAAGCGGACGCGGAATGGAAAGAGGGGATGTCGAGTGGATGAAGCGGATGCACAGCGGATGCCGAGTGGATGAAGCGGATGCAGAGCGGAAGCCTAGCGGATGCCTTGCGGAAGCCTAGCGGATGCCTTGCATTCACTGTGCATGTGGGGAGGATGCATTGCGTCAGCCTCGTGGATATAAAGGGAAGCAGCTCCCAAGCAGGTCAACATTCAGAGGAAAGACCTGCTTCCAGACACAGCTCTCCAGCCTGCCTGCCAGCCTGCCTGCCTGCCAGCCTGCCTGCCAGCCTGCCTGCCAGCCTGTCTGCCAGCCAGCAACCCCACAACCATGGGGAAGAAGAGAAAGCCTCAGCCATCTGCTGCCAGCCCTGGCAAGAGGGACAGGGCCACCCTTCCACCCCCTGGCCCTCACTCTGCTTCTGCTGGGGCTTCTGCAGCCCGGGTTCGCTCTTCTGGGGCTGGGGCTTCTGCTGATGCTGCTTCTGGAGGAGCTGCTGCTGCTGCTTCTGGCGGGGGTGCTTCTGCTGGTGCTTACTCTGCTGATGCTGCTTCTGGCGATGGTGCTTCTGCTGGTGCTCACTCTGCTGATGCTGCTTCTGGTGGTTGCTTCTGGTGGTGCTTACTCTGCTGAAGCTGCTTCTGGCGGTGATGCTTCTGCTAGTGCTTACTTTGCTGAAGCTGCTCCTCGTCCTGCTGGTCCTGCTGGTGCTCCTGGTCCTGCTGGTGCTCCTGGTCCTGCTGGTCCTGCTGGTGGTGCTGCTGCTGCTGGTGGTGTGGAGGAGTAGCCCGTACAACCTGGGAGCCCCTCTGATGAGGGCCCATGTGGTCCTGCCAAAGGGAGGAAAAGGCAGACGTGAGAACGGGAGAGGAGGCAATACACCATAAAAGAGGAACATGAGGATGAGGTGCTGGAGTGCCTGAGAGAGAATGAGTATCTATGGTGGAAGGGACACAGGCTCTATAGGGACACCAAAAAGAAGCAGGCTGCTTGGAGAGAGAAGGCGGAGAGGCTGGGCTACACTTCAGAGGTGCTCTTCAGCTGGTGGAAGCACATGCACACCTGGTATGAGAAGCTGCACCTCAAGAAATCTGGCCAGGACGCGGTCAAGCTGACGGACAGAGAGAACTACGTCATGGCCAAGTGCAGCGTCTTGGAGGGTGAGATCCGCCACCGAGGAGCAAACCCTCTCACAACCCTCTATCTCAGGCAGCCTGCTGAGAGCCAGTCCTCTTCCGGCAGAGAGTCAGCTCCTTTTTCCAGGCAGGTATCTGTGGAGCGTGCCACGATGGAGAACCCCCCGACAGCTGTACTACCCATGGCGGAGTTCATGGAGGACCCCCTGATGCAATGGGAGAAAGGAGACGGCACTTCCACCACAGCCCAACCCGCATCCACCCCCAGCTCCACCTCCACAGAAAGGCAGAGAGGCAAACCGGAGGGACAGAGCCACACTGTCCTGCTGGAGATAAGAGACACCATCAGGAGCAGCGTAGATCTCCTCTCTCAGCTGGTACACACCGACTCCTCATCCTCCAACTGCAAGCCCTTCCTCACCTATGTGAAACAGACCCACATGGAAATGGCGGAACCCCAGTACCAGGTGGTGAAGCACAGGATCACCGATCTGCTTCACAACCCTCCAGACCCAGATTAAACTACTCCCACCCAGTCCAGGTCTGCTCCTCCACCCCAGGTGATGTCACTCCCATTCCAAGACTTTCCACAGGCCCTCACCTACCAAGGCTATGGCTACCAGGATGTCCAGCAGCACAGGCAGCAGCCCTGCTGAGTCCAGGTACATGTTCATCAGACGCCACCAGTGCCACTGATGCCACCGACGCCACCCATGCCACCAATGCCACCCATGCCACAGATGCCACCAACGCCAGTCCTCACCTAGCTGCAGACCAGACAGCCCCACTACACTGCTCCTTTCTCCACCCCACAGCCAAGCCTGGCCTCAGTACATCTGTCATCGGTACTGGGGCTGACACCCCATGTCATGGAGAAAGGGGCACTCAACATCACGGGGCTGAGCCAGCTGTCTGAGAGCTTCCTCAACAAACCGTCCCCTGTTGTCCTCTCAGGGACAGGCACCCCAGTGGCGTTTCAGACCAGCACTCCAGCAGCACCCACCTCCACAGCATCTGGACCCTTCACCCCTGAGACTGGGCATACCTCCGAGTGACCAAGAAGAGTGCCAGAGACTGGGTGGCTACCTGTTGACTTTATTTGGACTCTTGACTTGGGTCATTTTTCTTTTACAGCTTGTTATTAATAAAGATTATCTTTGCTTCACACACTTGCTTCATTTATTTTTTTCAATAAAGTCTTGGTGGAAACTTTTAGAAATGGTTTAAGCCTTTGCATGCTTGTGGGATGGATTAAGATAGCAGTGGGATGGGCAGGAATACCTTTGGGATGGGTAAGGATAGCAGTGGGATGGGCAGGGATACCTTTGGGATGGGTTAAGATAACCTTTGGGATGGGTAATAGCTGTGGGATAGATAAACCTCCAGTGCAAGCATAGTGGGACTGTATGGTCCACCCTCCCAGGTGCCACACCTTTGGCCCTTCATTATCAATAACAATGTAAGCATTGATCCACACATTTGAACATAAACACAACTCTTTATTAAATGCCCTGTTCATTGTAGGCCTACCCAACATACATGGCACAATCTCATCAGTGTGATGAAACAGGCTGAAGGAAGCATCCATTAAGCATCTACCATCCTGTCTTGCCACTCCACTGCTCCAGCTGGGGAGTTGCACCAGTGTTTCAGGAGGTTACGCTGTTTCTTCCCTTGATGTGAGGCTCTGTTGGGTCCTTGCACATCCTCAGTATCTATCAGGTTTCGCCTTTGCCTCCATTCCCCAGGCTTCATGTCCCCATTGCCTTGTTGGAGATCCACGAGCCTGTTCTGCAACACTGGGTAGCGGGTGCACATGAGATTGTGCAGGATGCAGCAAGCTTCAACGATCCTCCTCACGGTCTCTGGGCAATGCTGCATGGTGGTGAGAAGTAACTGGAACCTGTTGGCCAGGATGCCAAAGGTGCTCTCCACCCGCCTTGCCCTGGACAGTCTGTAGTTGAAGATCCTCTCTTCACAGGTGAGGCATCTGGAAGTGTAGGGCTTCATGAGGTAGGTTCTGAGGGAGAAGGCATCATCCCCCACGATGAAGTAGGGCACATCTTGTGTGTCGTTGGGCAGGGAGTCTGGATCTGGGAAGCCCATGATGAGGTTGCGTCCCAGCCCCTCCTTGAGGTCACTGGCGTTGTATACCTGGGCATCTGAAGCTGATACGTTACCTGAAGCATCGATGTACATGAACTTGTAGTCAGCATCGACCATGGCGACGAGGATGATGCTGAAGAAGCCCTTGTAGTTGAAATAAGTGGACCCCGACTTGGGTGGAGCTTTGCAGGCCACGTACTTCCCATCTATGGCTCTAACGGTGTGGGGGAAATTCTACTTCTGATACCACTGCTCTGCAACTTTCTTCCAGCCTTCTTCAGTGGAGGGGCACTGGAAGAGCTCCTCCAGGTATTCTTCGATGATGGCCTGCACCACTTCTCTGACCACAATGCTGATGGTGTTGTGTGGCACCGTCCAGCCATACTGCATGCTCCTGTACATGGTCCCTGAGGCCAGGTGGCGCAGAGTCAGTGCCACCTTGAGGTGCTCTGCTTGGTCCACCTGGGTGTCAGCCACTCCACAACTTCGTCAAACATGGCTGGAGGCATCCTCATGAAGTTCTGGAATGCACGAGTGTCTTTGTTCCTCCGCTCCACCATCAGCTTGTTGTACAGTCCGTACTCTGCTCTTTTTGCGATCCATCTTCGGACCCAGACGCTTCTTGGATGCCTCCTTTTCTTCCTGTAGAACAGTTGAAAGAGCCTGTAGATAGCTTCGCACTGTTGCAGAACGATGGTGGGTACCAAAAGGAGTGTTTTTTTCCATTTTAAATGCTTTGTATGCGAGCTGCATCCGCTTTCATCCTTTCTCCGTCCGTGCTACTAACGCTTTGTGTCCGTTCCACGTCCGTTTCGCTTCCTCCCTGTTTCCGCTTTCTGCTGGAGAGGATTGGAGTTGCGCGGATGCACAGCGGATGCCTAGCGGACATAGCGGATGCGTAACGGATGATGATGGATGTAGAACACATGTTCCCCGTATGTGTAGCGGATGCAGAACGGATACGTTGGATACATTTTCCGCTCAAAAAGTTTTGAGCAGCTCAAAACTTTTTGAGCGGATGGAACCTCAGTCGACGGATGCTGGATGGATAGAGAGGAAGAAAAACGGACTCAGTGAGTACAGAACGGATGCATCGCGCTAACCAACAGATGGCAAGTGTTTCTCTCCGCTTTACATCCTCTTTCCATCCATTGGTGCAGTGTGACATGGGCTTAAATTGTCCTTTTTATTCCTGTACATTCTGTACCTTTGTTTTCACTATCTACTTCTTCCAAAGAAAAAAAAACACAAGTTTTTATCTTTTTGCTGCTGATAGTGGCAGAAAACATATATCTCCTATCCTTCCTCTCTCATCTATGTCAACTTTATTTGCAACTAACTCTGCTACCTTAATGCTAAAGTAAAGGTTCAAATGCAGAGAAAGGAAAGAGCACAGAGAGCTGAGGCCAGTGAGCACAATCTTTGTGAGATGCTCTATTCTGGATAGGTGAAAAATTCTTATATGGAGTAATACCCTAGAATCCAGTTTGGACTAAAATTGTATGTGTGAGTTGACAGACAAACAGGAAGAATCCAGCACTGCCTCTCCAAACATGATTTCACAGTTCAAAAATCCAAATAAAACATGCAGACAAATGATTCTTGAAGTACCACTTGAACATATTAAACAAAGGGTAATTCCACTGTTGCTTGGCTCTGTTTGAAGTCACTGGATAATGACTATTTTAAGTTGGTTGTTCTGAATTTCATGAGGAGCTTTAGTTCTACCTTCAGCTGTCATGTGGCTAGGTTTGAGCCTCGTTACTACAGAGTCAGAGGGAAAGAAACACGGTTGCCTCCCTTCTTTTATCCAGTTATTAATGGGAGAGATCATATGATACATTTTAGCTTCCCTTGGAACACTGATGCAATTGATGTTCCCTCATAGCATATCCAAAATGAATGCAAGCCTAATGAGATTTAGTGCATGATGACACTCTGCCCCCTTGGTCTGCCTTGGCACATTAGTGAGCCTTTTCAGTAGTTGATATATGTGTTCCATGTGTGAATGTTAAATGTATGTTAAAAACATCCTCACCCCCTATGGGTGGTATGCATCTTCCTCATTGGGTCTTCCTCATTTTTTCTCACTTTGTCTTCTACTAGGGGCCTTGGAGTTTGTGGGGTCTGAACAGGATCTTAGATGATCCTAGTTTTGCACTTGATTAGACAGAGAGCTATGTTGGAGGCCCTCTCCCAACTAAGAAGTCACAATACCACATGTTGTTACCATTACAGGGTGCACTTCAGCCTTTATTTTTTACATCTTCCTTAGTTAGGTCTAATACTGAGGTCTGATACTTCTCTAAAGGCCCGGGCCCACTGGCCAACAGACGCAAAACGTATGCATAAAGGATACAGCGGATGAGCAAAATTTAGGGGGTGGCTCCATCTGTTGTCATCCGCTCCAAAAAGTGGTGAAAAGTTGCATAAACAGAATGGAAAAGAACGGAAAAGGATGGACGTGGGTAGTATGTTGTAGGGATGTTAAATGGATATTCATAGGAAGCCTAGCAGATGAAAGCGGATGGAAGCAGATGACACCTCCGAAGGGGTTCCGGGGGAGAATTTCGAAGCGGATGCATAGCGGAAGGGGCGGATGCATAGCGGAAGGGTCGGATGCATCACGGACGCCTATAGGAAACAAAGGGGATGCTGTGTGGATGTATATCGGATGCAAAGCGTTCACTGCACATGTGGGGAGTATGAATTGCATCAGCTCCGCGGATATAAAAGGATGCAGCATGCCCACAGTCAGCATACAGGGGTATGACATGCTGCCACATACATCTTTCAGGAACTCCATGGTTCGTCAGTCAGGCAAGAAGAGGGAGTTGTGCCTACTCGTTCAAGCCCTGGCAAGGTGAAGAAGGGCAGAACCAGCATCCCACCCCCTGGCACTCACTCTGAAGCTGCTGCTGCTGCTTCTGCTGTTATGGTGGACCAGCCCCAAGGCCCTCAAGCCCCTCAAAGCCCTGCTGCTGAAGGCCCTGCTGCTCAAGCCCCTGAAGGCCCTGCTGCTCAAGCCCCTGAAGGCCCTGAATGCTGAAGGCCCTGCTGAATCCCCTGACAGAGGGAGGAAGAGGCAAGGGAAGGAGAAGGGAGAGAGGAAACAGTATACCATTTGTGAGGAGCATGAGGATGAGGTGCTGGAATGGCTGGGGGAGAACAAGTACCTCTGGAGAAAGGGCCACAGACTGTATCGCAACACCAAGAAGAAGCAGGCAGCTTGGAGAGACAAGGCAGAGAGCCTGGGGTACACTGCAGAAGTACTCCTTGGATGGTGGAAGCACATGCACACCTGGTATGGCAAGCTACACCTCAAGAAATCCGGGCAGGCTGCTGTCAAGCTCACTGACCGGGAGATATATGTCATGACCAAGTGCAGTTTCCTGGAGGATGAGATCCGCCACCGAGGAGCAGCCCCTCTGAGACCCCTCTCCCTCAGACAGCCCACAGACAGCCAGTCCTCTTCCAGCCAAGAGCCAGCTACCATGTCCAGGCAGGTGTCTTCAGAGGGCCCCATAGCAAAGACCCCCCCCCCGACAGCTGCACTCCCTATGCCGGCGGACTTGGAGGATCCCATGGAGGATGATGCCCTGCTGTCACAAATGGAGGAAGAAGCAGCAGCCACCAGAGGCTAACCCACCCCACCCCCTCCCCCAGCTCCAGAGGATGCAGGCAGAGAGGCAGACTGGAGGGCCAGGACCACAGTGTGCTGTTGGAGATCAGGGACACAATGAAGACCAGCACAGAACTTCTCTCTCAACTGGTCCACTTGGACAGAGCATCCTCAGGCCGGAACACCTTCATCACCTATGTGAGCCAGACCCTCAGGGACCTGCCCGAGGCCCAGTACCAGGTGATGAAGGAGAAGATCACAGCACTTCTGTACAACCCTCAAGGCCCAGCTGAAGCTGCTCCTACCCAGTCCAGGTCTGCTCCTCCACCCCAGGCAATGTCACAGCCCTTTCACGGCTTTCAACAGCCCCTTACCTTCCAAGGCTATGACTACCAGGACTTTCCACAGTAGAAGCAGAACTTCCCAGTCCAGGCCCAGGTTCATTGCACACCACAGACACCAGTCCTCACCCAGCTGCAGACCAGACAGCCCAACTACACTCATCCCAACCCTTCCTCCACCCCACAGCCAAGCCCGTCAATGGACAATCTGTCATCAGTATTGGGCCTGACATCTCAAGTCCTTGATGAAGGGCCTCTCAACCTCACTGGACTGAGTCAGCTCTCGGATAGCTCCCTGAACACACCACCACCTGTTGTACCCTCGGGGCCAAGCACCCCAATGGTGCCTCAGACAAGCACTCCAGCCACAGCCACCTCCACAGTCCCTGCCCGCTTAACAGCTGAGACCATGGACATGACTCAGAGTGACTGAGAATAGTGTCAGAGACTGAGTTGTTTACTTGTTAAGTTTATCTTTGCTTAAGATACTTTACTTGGTTCATTTTGCTTATTTAATAAAGTCATAAAGTTTACCTAAGAAAGTTAATAAAGGTTATCTTTGCTTAAGACACTTAGTTTACTTGGTTCATTTTGTTTACTTAATAAAATGTTGGTGAAAACTTTGAAAAAAATGGTTAAGCCTTTGCATGCTTGTGGGATAGATAAACCTCCAGTGCAACCATAGTGGGACTGTATGGTCCACCATCCCAGCGATCCAGATGATTTTCTCTCTCTTTTTATAGAAAATATCGGTTGTCTGTTATGGGGCCTTCTACATACTCTAGAAATACTGCAGACATCCTAAATTTATGAGATACATCCCAGATACAAACATTTTGTCCATTTTGAATATTTATATACGAGATGCATACGCTTACATCCTTTCTATTTCCATGCTAGTAACGCTGTGTAGACGTTCTGTGTACCTTTTGTTTCCTCCCTCTTTCCGTTTTCAGCTGCAGTGGATGTGAGTTGAGGGGAAGGCCAGAGGATAGAGAGAGGATACAGCGGATGTTTAATGGATGATGACAGACATAGAACGTTTGTTGCCCATATATGTCACGGATGTACATCGTACGCGGCGGAAAGTTCATCCGCTCAAAAAGTTTTGTGCAGCTCAAAACTTCTTGCTGGATAAAATTGCATTGGATGGATGCTTGATGGATAGAGCGTATGAAATACATATGCAATGAGTACACAACGGATGCATAGCATTTTCCAATGGATGGCAAGCTTTTTTAAACGTTTTACATCCTCTTTGCATCCACGAGTTCAGTGGGACCGGGCCTTAAATTCTCACACTCCTTCCTGATGTTGCTATCATTTGGCACCACTACATCTCCTGCCACCATTGTCTTCTGGTCCTTGTCCACTATCACAATACTACTAGAAGTACATATATATATTTGTGATAATATATAATTTTATTCAAGATTTCTATATATGTAAAACATAAACATGAAAACATACAATGGCATGTTGGGGGAAAACTCTGCAAAGTACAGTATAGACAGAAAGACAAAAAAAATGTAATTAAAGAAACAAATTCTGGTCTTGTTTACAGCAGTTACAAAAAACTCCTAATATTGTTTTTTAATCTGAGTCTTTGGTCCAGTTCAATACCTTTATGTTTTAATATTTTTATTGCAGTTCTGTTAAACATTAACTTTTAAATTCTAATCATCTCAGAAAAAGCAAAATTTTAAACCAAAATCCTATGTGAAAAGAATATGATATGAAGAAAATACTGTGCATTGATCTATCAATATAGTCTGTGTGCAGGTGGGTTCTCTACGTATCTGGAAGTATTCTGAATAGCTATCTAGTAGTGTCTTTTGTTAATCTATTTTTACATGTTGAATCCTCCCTTTTTGTTATTCTTTCAGGCTTTGTCAGAACTTATGAAACAACATCACACTGGTTTTTCCTCACCCACAGAGGTATTAACTTCTCAATTTTCCTTCTATATCTTTTTCCTGGTATACACTTATAACTAGTTTGCACTTTTTAAAAAGGAAAATGTCCTTCGGATCAAGCTCCACATTTGAACAGAATTCTATTGGCCAAGTGTGATTGCTGACTCCATGAACACCTCCACGTTGTTTTTTGAGCAGCTCCATAGAAATGGTTTGCTTTCACCCTTTTCTGTTTCATTTTGTCTTAATCTTAGCCTAACTTATAATTCTAATGTTGCTGGGTGGATTCCCAACAAGAAATTAAATGAGCTTGATAAACATAATGGGGCATGAAGAGGAAAAGCAAAGAAATCTTTCTGAAGCTAAATTGGACTAGGCCTAGTTAGCATTTAGATGGAAGAACATCTATTTGTTGAATTCTGTAGAAATGGAATATAGCATGAGCCTATCATAAATGACTTGTTAGATATGGCTTTGGAGGTCCATGGCAGGAAATCCTTTCTCAAAGTGGTAGATTAATCAATGGAACAGCTTGACTTCAGAAGTTGTAAGTGCTTCATCACTGGAGGTTTTTTAGAAAAGAATGGACAGCCACTTGCCTCAAATTGTATAGTCTCTCCTGTTTGAACAGGGGGTTGACTAGAAGACCTCCAAGGTCTCTTCCAGCTCTATTTGATTGATTGGATTGCGCAATTGTAACCATTTCCATTAAAAAGGAAAAGATATGAAGCTAAATAGCTGACATGGATGGACTTGATGCATAGTACAACTTTTATCTTTATTACTTTCCTTGTCTCTTCTGGGATGTGATGGAACTCAAGGAAAGATTAACATTTTCTGTAGCCACATCTGCTAATATTTCCCTTTTCCTTCTGCTCAGATGGCCTACACCTTCAACCAGAACAACAATAAAATGTTTCAGAAGAAATTTAAAAAGTTCATCGAAAAGCAGGTAGGACAAGCTCAGTTTTATTATAGTTTTCATTTTTTAAAAGGCAAAAAAAAAAAAAAAAAACGAGGATTCTGAAGATGCTAATACTTGGAATGTGTTAGAAAGGGAGCACATTTCTCTGGTTTTCCTTTTGTAAATTGGTATGTTGTGAAGGGGAAAGAATTGACATTTGGTCAGAGTATGATAGACTAGAATCAGAGATGTAACAGAAACCAGAGGGCTGAGTTTTTACAGGTCAAGTGCAAATAAAGACCAGAATTTTGGTTTCTAAATGATGTGGTCATTAAGTAAGTTATCCAGTAATCAGATTCCTACTTTACAACCATTTTTCTAAGTTGTTAAGCAAAATATCATAATTAAGACTTTGTTAATTACCACATATGTTAACTATTAGCAGCATACAAAAGAATTTATAAAAAATGTTTTACCATTGGCATTTACCCCCAGCATGATTGGCTAAGTTGTTCCCTAATAAATAAGCAAATTGTTGGAAATGTAATTATAAACAGGGAACCTATTTCCATATGTGATGGACATGCCCTCAAGTTAAGTTATTGGTTTAAAATTAGGAAATGGCTGGAGAAAATTACAAAACAGGAAATTGAATTGAGACCAGTGACATTCCTATTGCGTATGTTAAGAGATAAAATAAGCAAGAAACTGGAATATATTATATTACATATTATAACTGTAGAAAGAATAGCCTTTGCCCAGAATTGGAAAAGTGACAGCACTTCCTCTGATATTATGATAATGAAAAACGTTTTACAGTTTATAGAAATGGATAGGCTTTCAATGGAAATAAAGGAGAAAGAAGAGCCAGAGGACTATGAACTTTGGAATCTATGGTATAATTGGCTGCAAGATAGGCACAAAATAGGGAGATGAAATGAAAGGTTATGGTGTGATGAAATAATTTGCTATGAATAGGCATAACTATGTATACTTATGTATAAATATGTAAATAACTATGTAAATATATGAAAATATGGCATAAATCATAAATTAATTCCTTTCTTTCTTTTTTTCACCTTAATTGACCACAAAAGACTATTGGGAACATAAAATGGTGAATAAAAATATCTGGGGTCTTAGATATAATGGCAGATTAAGTATATGATAAATAGTGCGATAATAAGAAGTGGCATTGTTATGAATAATGAGATGATTAATATTTTCTGTTTTCTCCCTTTTCTCCATCTATTTCTGTAACCGACCACCCTTTCGTCTTCAATCTTAGAATAAATTATCATGCTCAATATTGGCAAGCCTACGTGTGTCTCCAAATTCGATGGCTAAGCACCTAGAGGAGAAGCAAAAGAAACTGCTCCAACAGTTCCGAGACTCATTTCATGGTGATGAGCCACATCAGACCAAATTTTTAACATGTCTGGAGTCATACCTCAAGTATGAAGCTAATAATTTCTTGGAAGATTATAGACGCAACTTCAAATCCTCTGCAATCAAAGCCGGAGTAGCCATAGGAGTAGGTGCTGTGGGGTTAGCTGGTGGAGCTGTTGGAGCTGGTATAGCAGCAGCCTTGTTGGCAGGAGAAGCCATTGTACTGGGCACCAGTGCTACTTTTGCAATTGGGACTGTGGCCGGGGCAGGCACGTTTGGACTTATTGGGGGAGGAGTGGGAGCTGGTGTAGGGAGCCGCATAGGGAGTTTTAAAAGCAATGATAACAAGAATGAAGCTAAAGATGATAATAAGATTGAAGATGAAGAAGAAGAAGAGAATGTGTCAGATAAGAAAAATCTTATTAGCTGATGAGGTTCATCTTAAGAATTGAAGCAAGTCCACATCTCCTTCATGAAAGAACAAATACCTTCTATAAAGAAATAAATCCCAGGACTCTCATCTCGAGTGCACTCCTTTGTCTCAAGAACTATGGAGAATTAGATATTCTGTGACCATTCTGGGATAGCCATAAAATAGCATACTTCCAGCACAAAGATTTGGACTTGCAAGTGACAATAAAAGACAAAGGCAAATGGTGCATCTACTGCAGGAATGTCAAACTCAAGGCCCATGAGGTGCTTAGATCTGGCCTGCGGGACCACCCTGGAAACAGCAAAGGACTGGCCATGGTGCCTCTGACAGAAAAAACAAAGCTCAGGTAGGCTGCACACAGCCCTTTTGAGCTCTATTTTCACTGGCAGAGGGTAGTAGTCAGCCATTGCAGCCGAAAACAGAGCTCAGGAGCCTGTTTTCTCTGGCATAGCGCTCAGGCCACCCCAGGTGCCCCGAACATGAGTGGCATCGAGCAGGACACACCCACCCTAGCCATGCCCACTCTGCCCCTCCAAAGTCAAATACAACCCTGATGTGGCCCTCAATGAAATTGAGTTTGACATCCCTGATCTAGTGGTAATTAAAAGAATAATTATTTTCTCTGTATTTCTCCTTCCCATTAGGGGAGGGGGGAAAGCTCCAATGTATTACCAATCCTTTTTCAGTAGCACATATATTCTGACATATAGAATAAAGGAGAAAAGGAAATTATATCCATAGCATTAGCTGTAGACATATGGAGCTACTTAATAATATCCATTCTGCAATAGTCTGTTTTGGATCAAAATCTGAAACAGACTAAAATGGGCTTTGTGGTCATCTCAAAATTTATCACAAAAGGCAATTCCGTCACCCTTCAAAGAAAGATTGTAACACCCCCCAGATGGAGTTGCATCAATGATACTAAAGTTTAAAGGTGCGATTTATATTGGATCACAGTTACAATCCTTCCTGAACAGGAAGGCTCTTTGCTTGATCTTTCATGCATGATCATCTCCTGTCTGGATCATTGCAATGGATTCTACCATTGCAATGAGCTACCATTTTAAAGTATTCAGAATATTCAGTTGTTTGAGCTGCCTTGGGTGCTGGTTTGTTTCCATATCCAATTTAAGGCGCTGGCTATGACCTTTAAATTTCTACATGACATAAGGCCAGATTACCTGTGCAATTGTCTTTAACCCTTATATTGACCTGCCCCACTTGATCAAGCAAAGAAGGTATGCTGCAGAACCCAATAGGTAAAGAATTTTGATTTGCAGGCTCAAGGAAGAGAGGTTTCTCTGCCATTGCTCTCACTCTTTGGACATTCTCCCTCTCAGAGGTGAGGCAGACCCCCACTCTCTTGGCTTTTCATAAATGTTTGAAGACATGTCTCTGTTGACCCAGTTGGGTTCCACAGATGAGCACACAACCAAGGGGCTGGCTAGTACCCCAAAGCCTCTCCCTGCCTTTTTAATCTTGAACTTTAACTATTCTGTTCCTGCTTTTAATTCTTTGTCTTATGCATAGCTTTTATGATTTTATATCTATATATACACTGCCCAGAATTCCTCCATGAAAGAGATGGGCAGTTTTTAAATAAGATTCAAGTTTCTGGTGGCCATCTTAAAAATGGTACATGGCAGAAATCAAGTCAACTAGGAAGACAAGACCTGTTAAAGGTCTATGCTGAAAGAATATCATGTTCATGGTTCCCATTTCTAAGCTCAGGAGTTCCCAACCTGTGGGCCATAGCCCATTACTAGTCAGCATCCTATTCACAACAGGGCTGCATGAGTAATTGGTTGGAGCATGCACATGTGCGCATGTATTCAGCCCCATTTGCACAAGCATCGGGACTTGTGACCCCACTCATGTAAGCAATGGGTACACAAGCTGCTTCTATCACAAAACCATCTCCTCTTTCTCTCCTCTTCACCCTCCCTGCTCCGGGCTACCAACCCGGAATTAATAGGGAACTCTGCTTAAGCTTTCTCAATGGTAGCAACCTCCTTTGCAAATACCTTTCCCACAACATACATTCCCAATAAATGTTCAGAGAACTTTACAGGCTCTTCTGGAAGATATTTAGGAGAGAGATGAAATGTTGGGTTCTGGGATAATAGGATGTTCTTCCATGTTTTTTAAGTTATACTATGGTAATAAATTGTTGATAATGATGGTGACTGATGGATGATAAGCAAACTAAAAAAAATTTACAATAACTTTGGCTATATTGGCTGCACATATACTAAAAAAGCTCCTTACTGGGCTTATGATATACTAACTCTTAAGACATTACCAGAATAATAATAATAAAAACTTTTTAAAAAAACATTGATGGTTTTTATTTTAAAGGCTTGTTTTTATATGTGTAATATTTTCATGTAATTATACTACATCACCCAGATCATTTTGCATTAGATGGGCAGTTCTAGAAATTTATTTAATAAATAAATCCCAGGTCTCTAACTGGAACCTAAATGTCCAAATAACACCAAACATCAAATAATTTTTTTTGTTTGTTATTGTGTTCTAGGAAACTGGGTGGGGGAATGAGTAAAGGGACTTAGTTTTTTCAGAAAGGAAAAAAAATCCAATTCCTGCCGGGTTCTTCCTTTATTGTATTCTGTTGCCTTAGATAAAATTTCAGCTTTTCTGGATGCCAGAAGCAAACCAAAGTAGTTTGTTAGAGAATGGTTTAATTGACATACTTTCAAGTTCCTGGTTATTCAAGGAGAGGACCCCAAGAATCTTTCTTAAAACAATGAGAATCTGTGTTCAGGATGACAAATTTTCTCTGTTCAGCCAAGGTATTAAAGGCATCTCATGTTTCTCTACACCAAAAGATCACCAAGAAATTTGATCCCACTGCCTCTGCTGTCATTATAGTGTTACCATCCTAACCCAGATAATCCCTTGAACACTTTAGTAGAAGTAAGATAACTTTTTTTTTAATCATTTATAATTATTCCCCCTCTGCCAGGCTAAAAAAAGAAAAGAAGCTCTCCTGAAAACAAAGAGAAAAATTGCTTTGCAGATTGATGGATGATATGAATCGAAGCTTGGGCAGCTATTTGTGTGAGGATTTCTGCTCTGGGTGGGGCTTCGACTAAAGGACAGTGCAATGATTCTATTATTCTATTTTGTCTAGGATCTTTCCAGACAAGACAGATATACTTCCCACAACAGCTCAAGATTGTAGGGTAATAAACATTTTTCTAGTGGTTCTTTTCATTGGGATAATCAGTCCTTTACCTTTGCTGCCATACACACAATTTAAACTTTATATTACCTTTGGGAGGATTTGCAGAAGGTCTGTCAGATCCCTCAGTTGACACACAGCATTGGAAGCTACCAAGCAGAGAGCAGATTTGTTGTTATCAGGCTTCCAGTGGGCCTGCAGTGGGATGAAAACAGTGGGAATGGAGTTTCTCTTATCTCTCGTGAAGTGACTGAATTGTCTCAGGCATATATGGATACTGAGGAGGACAGTATTCCCCCAACTCCCCCCCCCCAGGGCATTTAATTTTCCTAAGGGGCCACATGAGAAACTGGAACTGAAACAATATAATCTGATTTGAGATCCTCAAACTCCATCATTTCAGCTTCTCAGGCTGCTTTAGGTGAGGAATGAGTGCTTCATTGGTGCAGAAAAATGTTTTCTCTCATAGGTGCAGAAAAATGCCAGCCAATTGTAGGAGCAAACTGGGACTGCACAGAGCTACATTCACCTTGGCTTCTTCTTCCCCCTGTAGTGCACTTATTTACATTTGATTTCTAATTTCCAGTTTACCTTATGAGGGCCAAACAGAGACAACCAGAACTGAATGTGGCTTGAGAGCCATAAAATGCCCAGGTCTGACCTCAGATAAATTGGTATTTGCCGGTTCTCTGAACTACTCAAAATTTCTGCTATTGGTTCTCCAGAACTGGTCAGAACCTACTGATACTACCTCTAATACAATCTCATTAACTTGCTGGTACTCAGGAGCCCCTGAGACCCTCAAAAGTAGAAATAGTCTGATGCCCTTCCCTGGCAAGAAATAAGTAATAAAACTCAGGATACCACAGAAAGCATTTTCATTATAATCCTTCATGTTTTTTCCCATTTACTTGTATGACCATTATTAGCATAAATTCGCAGTAAAAAAGACAGCATTGCTGCATTTTAGCACTAAAGGGAGCTTTGATGCTGTAAATTCATCACTTTAATCTTTGGTGGAATCAAAAAAAGATTTAGAGTAGACTAATTCTTTTGCCTGGAATGACGGGGGGGGAGGAGGGGGAGGTTTGGAGTGATGGGTTCCCATCAAAAAGAATAAAACAAATAGAAGACTTTTGTAGAACTATTAAAAGTAATATTCCAGGCAAGATTTAGATTTTTAGTTTTATAGAATCAAAAAATGTGATATTCCAGGCAAGATTTAGGATGTTTTTAGTTTGATTTTATTCTCTCAAGAGAATTATGAATATGTCTTGATTACCCTCTTTCAAACTATTTTCACAATATCAACAGCAATCATTTTGCAAACCAATGACAATGAAATAATAAGAATTCAATACATATTTATTTTAATTTTGCTTTTATTATTTTATAATAATTCAGTGTGACAAACATATCTGATGGATCCTCCTTCTATTTTCTCCACAAGAACAGCCCTATGTGGTAAGTTGGGCTGAGCTCACACAGCTACCTTTTATGGCTAAGGCAAAACTAGAACTCACAGTCTCCTGATTTCTAGCCAGGTACCTTAAACACTAGATCAAATTGTCTGTATATTACACTAATATGGGAGAAGATAATTATCTAAATTAAACTGAAATTTGCAAAGAAAAATGTTTGAACCACTAATTTTATATTTTCATCTTATTTAATTAATTAATTAAATATGATGATATATTTTATCTAGAACTTTATGATATTGAAATAATTCTTTCTTTTTCTTTTGTCTTTTCTTTGTCAAAGTCCTTGCTTTCTGTTCTCTTTGTTATCTTACTGAAACAAACCTCCAATTCTGAAATTTTGAGGAAAATCATGTCATATCCTTTTATGAGCATTCTCATTAATACAGAATTTACTAATTCTGAGCAGATTAACATACAAAACTGGTCACCAATACTTATTTTTGCTTTGCTTTTCTATCGCAAATTTGTAATACATTTTTTTAGGTTGAGAGATTTCTATTTTCCTATTCTTGCACTATCTTTGTGGAGGTGGTATTCTGCATTTGTCCAAGGGTCTGAATAATTTCTTCCAGGCATCAATGAGGTTTTAAAGGACATTTGCTGGATTATGGGAATGATATTGTCAAATCAGGTGTAATCACAATCATGTGACTGCAGGGATGCTGTAACAGGTACAATTTCAAGGGCTGGCTGCAGATCTCCTTTTTTAATACCCAATAAGTTTGAGTTACTGAACAAGTGATTGTTAAATGAGTTCTACCTTAATGGAAATAAGCATGAATTTAATCTCTTCTTCTCGAACATGCATATTAAAGAGAGTACATTTTAAATTTCTGTGCACCTAGTTTTGAGATCTGGAAATACTGAATATATGAAGAAGCAGCAAGCTTTTGTGGCTTAGGAAACTAACTGGATATGTATGGAAAACAGTAAACAATGACAAAAAGACTAGATAAGAACTTTTTAAGGGTTTTTTTCTAGTCAAGTTTGGGTTAAGCCTATTTTAGAGATTTTCATAACATTTTTCATGAATTCTGTCTAAAATAACAAGAATCCTTGGACTTTCAGCACTGGAATTCATTTCATAAGATTCAGAGACTATATACTACTAGCTGTATAACCATAATTCCTGGCTTCTGATTTAGAAATTAGGGGAATGAGCTTGATGTCTTCATCCTTCTTTCAATGTTCACATGTGTAAGTGAATGTCTGCATAGGATATAATCTACATTTAATCAGCTATTCATTTATTTATCTTGTGTATGGAATACAATGTGAGAGAAATCTACACATGCTAGACAGACAAGGCAGTACTGATAGTCTAGAATGCTAATTCAGTCTATTCAGAATGTACACACCTGTCCTTGGTACACTGTGGAAGGCAAATTAGCTTTATACCAATTAACTAGTGTCACTTGGGTTGCTGTCTCTTCTGGGTTTCTCAGTCGGTCTCATCTCACCTTGTTTGGTGATTCCTCTTGTCCAACCATGTCTAGTGCTGGCTTCCCTCTTTATACACATGAACAGAGTTAAGTTTTTTCCACCACAGTGGTACCCATTTATCTACTTGCAATATTGAATGTTTTCAAACTGCTGGGTGGGTGACAAGAGCACACAGTGTCTCAAAGAGCCAAGTTCAAACTATCAGAGTGCAGATCTTTTCTGGCCAACAGTTCCAGCATCATTACATCCCTGTACCACCACAACCCCTTTATCAACTATTCAATAAAGTCTTGATCCAGTTATTTGGCTATGTTCCCATTACCCAAGATTCCAGTGTAATATAGCTATAGTTTACTCAGTTTTCCTGAATTTGCATGATACATGGAATGATTAATAAACCGGATCCAGCTAGACACTATTACATGCACAGTATCTATGTGCTGCTACATTCTGGCTTTTTTCCTATCTTTACGGGCAAGTTCAATCAATACATAGGAAAGGACTCTGAAATGTGTAATTTGTTCTGAAATGTTATGGATAGATTTACCTCTGAACGAAAGTCCAATCCTTCCTGTTTAAAAAAAAAGAAGAAGATTTTATAGAAAGCCAGAGTTGGAATGCCATTAAATTTTAATTCCCTGCTCAGTGCAGGAGTCCCATTTGAAAGCTTCCAGACAAATGGCTGTTGAGCTGCCATTTGAATATAATTAGCAAAGGGGACCTTATACCTTCTCTGGTAAGGTAATCCTACTGTTATTTGGCTCTGTTTGCAGACAGTGAATCGCTCCAAAACCAAGCTGGCAGTTCTGAATTTCATAGGCATACACTCAGAAGACGGGAACTTGGTTGCCTTCCTTCTTTCATCCAATTAGTAAGGGGAGGAAACATATGATATGCTTTGACTTATCTTGGCACACTGATGCAACTGATGGATGCCTTTGATCACTCTCAGCATGCCCAAAATTAACACAAACCCTACAAGGCCTAGTGGCTAATCTTGCTTACCCACCTGAAAATTTTTTTATCCAAATCAAGTTATTTAAGATATTTCACAGAAACTTTCTCATATGTCTCAATTTTCCTGAATTTATGTAATGTCCCAATCTTGTTTTATTTTTATTTTTCCCCAAGATCTTTTCTTTACAATAATAATAAAGTATTTATTATATATTTTATATTATTATTATTGTTGTACTTTACTTTTATACTTTATTATTACTCTCTGCAGACATTCACTTTATATTACTGTAATATTTTATTCCAGTACTATATTATACTTTATTTTATTACAGTACTTTATTATACTTTATTATACATTATTTTTTACTATTCAGATATTCACTTTATGTTACTATTGCCATCCTTATGTTAATCCATTTCTCAGTTGTCTGGAAAAGGGTATTACAGTACTTAGACTTATATTTACTGTGTAAATATAAGTATAAATATATACTTATGTGAGTGTGTATGTGACAGAGAGAAAGTTGTGCATATTTGTGTGTTTTGAGGAAGCCCTCAGTTTATGACCATAATTGGGAGCAGAATTTCTTTGTTTAGCAAGGCAGGTAATTAAATGAGTTGCACTTGATTTTATGATGTTTGTCACAGTTGTTAAGTGAATCCACTGCAGTTGTTAGATGAATCACACAATCATTAAACAAATCTGACTTTCCACATTGATTTTGCTTGCCAGCTGGGAAAATGACAAATGGCAATTGTGTGACCTCCAGGATTCTGCAACTGTTGCAAACATATACGGGTTGCCAAGAATTTGAATTTTGATGGCATGATTGAGAAGATACTGTGAAGCCGTAAATGCAAAGACCAGGTGTAAGTCATCATTTTTCAGGGCTGTTATAACTTCAAATTGTTGCTGAATTAATGGTTGTACTCAAAGACATCCTGTATATGTGCACGGCACTAGGCCTGAATTATAGATTTATAGTATAATCTGCATAGACTGTCATTTGAAGAAGACTTGTTCATCTTATTTTAACTCTTTTTTTGTGTATGTGTGTCTTTTGGGATTTCTTAGATGCCACCAAGCTTTTCTTTATTCTCATAGGTACTATATTTCCCCATCTTCCTTTTGCATCTCTCTCTCAAAATTACTAAGAGCCTATGTGCATTTAAAAAATGATAGCATCTTTTAAGTTGAACTTAATGTTATTCTCTGGGTACACTGTGTGTTTTTCTTAATAATTATATGAAGTGGTTTCCCAGGGCCTTCTTCTGTTTTGTTTTGTTTTTAGTTTTTCAGTCTAGCACACAGTTTTGGTATTTCCTATTATTCTTCTACCCAAGAACTCACTGATTCTGACATTGCTTTATCTTGAAGCTTAGAAAAGTTCATCCTGATGCCATTGCCTGTTGAGTTTGAATTCCTATCTACTCTTGCTGAAGTATAGTACTCTCCTACTAAAGGATCATCTCTCTATTTTGCTCAGAGAACAACTAAAATGAGATTCTTCCAAATATTTTAGAGTCTTACAATCCTTGATCATCAAGTATGTTGGCTGGATTTTGTGGCAGTTAAAATTTAAAAAAATATGAAAGGTACTATCTGTCCTCAAAACTAGGACATTGTAGTTTCCAATACATTGAAGGCTATCTATATTTGTAATATTCCTCACCTGTATTCTGTATTTGTATTATCAGCCTATCTTTCCCTTCCTTCCTTCCACCATCCCAATTAAAATCCTTCATTAGTTTAGCCACACATGCATTTAATGAAGCAAATTGCAGCTCATGAAAGCTATAGTTTTTTATGGTGTGTTAGTAAAAAAAAAAAATTGCTACCAGACTCTCTCTCCAGGAAAAACTCCAGGAAAAATTAATATTTTGGATATCTGCTGCCGTTTTCCTTTTTCTTTCTCATAGATGACTGAAATTTTATGCAATGAAAGAATCTGGAAATATTTAAAGCAGAAATTTCAAAAATCATCAAGGAACAGATGGAAAGAAAGGGAGAGACCAATCTGAAAATAACTTTAGGAAAAAGCCAAAAGAATAACAATTTTGAGAATTTGGGAGAGTTTGATTTTAGAATGCAGTAGAGGTGGAACTAATTTTTATAGTTTGATTACTGTAAGTTTAAATGGAGAGATCAATAAAGCTCTAAGAGCTAAAATTGCCTTGTATTTTACTAATTAGATCTGAGGGCAAAATTGAAGGATGGACTTGGCAGGAAAGGGAAATGGTTTGAAATTTGGGCAGAGTATAATAGATTAGGATGAGAATATGATATAGGTGTAATAAAGACTACTTCGAAGAATATGGCTAGACAACCACATGACTAAAGTATATTTTATATTGACCAGAATGTTCAACTAAGAATAATAACAAATATGTTTTGTGGGATATGGCTGGTGGAAAAAGATTACTTTGGATTGATATTGTCTGAGGCAGGATTGTAAAACTGAAAAAAATTGATATTTCAGAAATAATATTAGTTGAGGTTTTGTGAATTTAGAAGCTGAAATTTTATACCAGATGTACTTGGATTAACATTTTCAGTTAGCTCCAAAATTTAGTTCATCAAACTGAGTTTGGATTTTTTTTTTAAACTACAACTGACCTCAGATGGTAATTGTGAACTTGAAATTGGGGTTGGAAGGAACCTGACCATACAAGAAAGACAAGAAGAGGAGGAAGGAGGAGGACTTAATTTGTTGACTTGTAACTTGATTAACTCTTCCTTTCCCTTTCCTTATCCACTTCTACATTGCTTCCACTTCTTTCCTCTTCCACCTAAGGATCTGTTGTTTGCAAACCCAACATCCAACCCTATGACTCAGTTCCTTCTGAAGAAGCAGCTGGAGCTAGTCCAAGAATGCAATGAATCACTTCAAAGTGGTTAACCAATTCTTACCAGTTTCACCTCATTATTGGAATCCCAACTGCAAGATAAGGCTGAAAGTTTTCTGAAAAAGACATCCATCATTACCAAACAATTTGCTTTAAAACCATTTTACTAAGCACTGGTAATTTACCACTGAGACTGTGGGAGGTACAAGCACCTTTGCGCTGTTGGAGAAAGAATGGAAGCTACTGTGAGGAACAGCATTAGGAAACTCTTAGGCTCAGAAGGCTGAGAATGAATATTGCAAAGTTGAGGGAAAAAGATCCAAGAGATTGACAGTTTTAAGACTTGTGGACTTCAACTCCCAGAATTGCTCCTCCTAATTCCTGTTAGCTCAGGAATTCTGGGAGTTTAAGTCCACAAGTCTTAAACTTGCCAAGTTTGAAGACCCCTGGTTTAAAGTCTTTTTTCTCAGATGGTATACATCTTAAGGGTTGGAAAAATCTGAATTCTATAACTTCTTCTTACTTTTGCTCTCTTTTTTTGGCCACGTATATCCCAAAGGATAGGTTACACATGAATTTTTCTATCCTAAAAAACTGTGAAAAAAACCAATCCTTTATTATAGCACTATTAAGGAATAACAACAAAATAACATACTTGTCAGCATCAAAATTTTGATTTGCTGGTAATAATAAAAACTAGGGCAACATGTTTTCTAGTAGTAAAGAAAAACATGCTTTCACTGTATCTCTCTCTCCTTTATTTGATAGACTCTTGATGAATTGCCCCTTCTTTTTCATTACATATATCTTTGTTGTAACATCTATCCTAAGGTAATAAGCAAAATGGAGGGTTATGGAGAATGCCAACCTTGGCTGACTTGTAGAATCAACATAACCATGCTCACATCCATTGTACTTGCTCACATCCATTGTATGTGAAATCCACTCTGGGATTCCACTTTTAGAATCTTTCTGATTTCTTGATTTCATGTTTCATGTCTTTTCCATAAAGAATAAAAGAGTTACTTTACATCATAAGTAACTTAAGATATGAAAGCTACACAAATTCACTTATCTTAATTTGCATAGTTGCTAATGATTTGTTCTTACATCTTGTATAATCTTTCCAGAAATTAATTAATTTAACCTTTTGGCTTGGATTTTCTACATCCCTTTTCACAGATGACAGATCCAAACTTTCACTGTTGTAGGTCTAACCATCAATTTATTACTCTTTCCCACAACATGCTTTTGCAAGATCTGACTGATTTCTTTGGAACATGCAAAAGAACATCAGGTTTTCTGGGATCTCTGCCCATTTCAGTACAGTGGCCTCAGGTGTCCTATAAACTTAATTGCTTCGAACAGAATCCAGATGTTGAACAGGCCATAGTCAAAACAAGTTTTTTGGCAATATACAATAGCAGGCTAGAAGGAGGATTTTCATCTTCAGATTTTTACTTTAGAACTTGGACTATGTCACTGTCCAGACAATGCTGTAGAAACAGTTTAACGATTGGGTAGATGTATTGAAGGTGGGGTTTGGCCCAGAAAGGGTGGCCTTAAAATCCTTTATACTATTAACAGTTCTAATGATCTCTCAATTTTCCATATTTGGAGAATAAACTTTCATTTATTTATTTTTAAAGCAGGATAATTGCTATCATGTTTGGGAACCTTTTCCCTGAACCTTACAATACTTGTTCCCTTCTGCCAGAAACTTCCAACTAGATGTGACTTCTCTGATCATTCTTCAATGTTTTTTGAGTTTCGTCTAAAATCATCTGGTCCCTTGTAGTTTTGAATATTACACATTCTTTTTTTTTTATCTAGAACTGGGAAATGGATAAAGCAGGAGCTTGGCTTAGATGAGCCATTCTTCCAGTTCTACCAATACACTTTACCTTATTTTTATCAATTTGAAGTAAGGAATTAGCCTGAAAAACTACCGTAACTTCTATAGCCTCCTCCATTTTTTTTTCCTGTTGGGCTTCTGAAGAGGAGCAGTCAGCTAGAAGAGGTGGGGTTTATTTCTGGTATGTTCCCAGTACAATTTTTGATTTGGGACATTGAAGTGGCAGGTAGGACCCATGATCAGTGATATTGATGTTGGTGAAACAAACTTAGGTTTCCTGGAAGAGAAGGGATGTTGGTGGCTACCATGACTGTGGTGATTTGTAGGATAGCAAGATGTGGCACTGGCAATTATCTAGTTGTGTTGGATCTCAGTAATGCAGAGCCTGAGAAATGGGTATCTTTATTGAAAGTTGTGTTCTCTGAGGAATAATTTGGTGTAGGCTGCATGCTAAAGAGTCAAAGTAAGAGAAATACATTAATAATTGGGAATTCAGTCTACAAGATTCTAGTGGCCTCTAGAGTAGAAGATTGGGAAAAACCATCAGCTGCCTTGGATCTCAAACACGGCGTATTTTCATCTCACTTCTCTTGAGGGAATAGTAAAAGCCTTTCCACTGGAACCAATTAATGCCATTGGCATAAGACAGATGTGGTCCACCAAGGTAGAAGCCATTGAGGTTGGAAAAATGGCAGCTCTTGAACCACCAGGCACCTGATGACAGAGCTGCACAATTCTGCACATAGAGATCTTGGTCACGGTCAAATGTGGAGAACTTCTGGCCACTGTGATAGGACAGTGAATCACCTGGTGGGAACATCAAGTGAAATAATGGTACAAATGAGGTTTCATGAAGGTGGTAAGAATAAGGAGTAATGTCCTTGCTTTATATTTGAGAGCAGATTCATAGGAGCCTAAGTATACTGGTCAAAGATAGCTGGCATCGGAATGTTTTCATGCATATCTCACAACTTATGTTTCAAGATTGGATGGAACATACTGTAAAAATCTTTTAAATGACTTCTAATTTCTCCATAATATACTCTGATCCCATATACCAAGATACAGAAGAAAACATCTGTCTTAGGGAAGAAAATTTCTGGTGTAAACATCTTGTTAACTCACATATGGGTTTATGTTAATATTTCGATACCCCTGGCCCAGAAGAGTTTTGGGAAATTATAGACCCAATATATCAGAATGACAGCAAACTGGGGATGACTGATCTATATACTAGGCTTGGGACAAATATCATCCCAGTATTCATGATAATATATAGATCCAAATTCATCCTACCCAAATGTCAATTTGCCAAGTTTGAAACAAGACCACGCTTTCCATCTTTTAAAAAAGATAGCTGCAAATGTGGCACAACTATCATATTGTAAATAGGGTTTCCTACCCTCATTTTGTGACTCAGTCTTACTCCACTTAGTACTCAAATAGAATTGGAAACCTGGGATCTCTTACCCGCCCCTCCATCAGTAAAGCCAGATACATGGAGTGTGTAGCCATCCTCTTCTGCACTGATTGCATTTGGGGAAAGGGAGAAGTCAGCATATTTGGCAAATGCAGTATTATTCTCAAAGTCCTCCAGCTCCACACGTAGCTCATATTTTTGTTTCAGGGTGAGAAGATAGATATTTTGCAGTCCTAGACCAGGTGGGAATTAGAAAATCATTTGTGAGCACATAGTTCTGATGCCTTGGGAAGAAGTACAAAGCACCTCATTTATTTTCCTACCCTATGGGGATGACCCCCAAAAGTGCTGGCCAGGCAGAAAAGCAAGAGAATTTTTGGCTGAGCTTGCTGGCCTAGATTCATAATAAACAGAGCAATTGCATTTTATGATGTAGTTTTCTGGCCCAGGTTTCATCTGCTTAGGGGAGAAACCCAAACATTTTACATTCCAAAAGTTTCTGGCAAAAGGAGATGTCTGGATCAAGAGATACATAAAATTATGAGACTGGGTAGAAGCCAGTGAGAAAAACGGTGGGAAAAATCAAGGGCTTTTGGTAGGGGCTCTTCAGAGAGGAGAAGAAAAAGGAAAAAGAAAAGAAGGAATAAGAGAAGAAGTGTTCTTGTATCCATTCATACTTACCCAGCCAATATTCACCATCTGCTTTGCCAAAGCCAAACTTGTAGTCATTCCATCCCCGAAAGAAACTGATTGATCCATTGAAGCGTTTCTGGAAAACCTGCAAAGTATAAGAGTTTTGAGAAAAGACAATTGTTAAATTAATATCGATTTGTCAACAGTTACTCTGAAGCTTCATTCCTGTCAACACCATGGAAAGGAAATAATCAAGGAGATTATACATTATGCTAAAACATGGTTAATTGGATAATCCAAAATGATTCATACACTATGCTAATCCTTACTCTTAACACCCTTGGTTTAAGCACACACACAAAATTCATCACCTTCCTATTTCAAATGTATATTTGCTTGTTTGACTTCTGGTCTTTATACTCTGGTCTTTTCTGTGCTGGACACTATATCATTTCTACACTAGTTAATAAGACAAGCCAAAGCACTAAATTGGTTATATCTATAGAAGGATGGTGTTCTTTTGTTATTTTTGTGGCCTGCATCCATAAACAGGAAGACACCATACAAAATGTTCTGATGTTCAAATTAGGGAGTGAAAAGACACACATGAGAAACAGATACCTTGGCTCCATAAAAAAGAGTAGGACCTGAATTTGAAATATCCAAAATCATAGCCCCATTTGACATTAGAGGTCAATTAGTTATTTTTTGCCAATTCTTCTGTTCTAGTCCAATTTATCTGAGAGGGGTCTATAGTGATAAAATGACACATCCATATTTGTTGTCTTGAACTCCCAGGGGAAAAATGCTTGCTATATAAATACTACAAATTTCTTAAAGCTTTATATAGAGCAATATCAGCACCATAAATGATACTGAAACTACAACTGGAGAAAAGGCCAAGATCAAAGAAATCAAGGTTATGAGAACTTCCACCAAACTAGCACTGAATAGCCACTACAGTCCTTGGATCTCTTGTGCTTCCATAGGATACACTTTCCCATTTTGTTTCCATCCCAGGGACTTCATTACCGTCCACTTTCCATCATCAGTGGTCATGTCACAGTACACGGGGACAGGGACACTTGGTCCTGCTGGAAAGATGAGATACACGCCATCTGTCTCTGAACCTTGATCGTATATGTCCTCACAGTCAAGTGGAAAGGAATCTTCTCCACAGGGTTGAGATTGTTGAGCTGTTCCATTGGGAGAAAAAACACATTACTTTAAATTTAAATAATCCATCAAACATATGTGATTACTTTGGCTTCAAACTGACCATTTTGCTTTAAAGCAGAGAGTTAGTAGTAGTCCAAGACAATAATAATAAACCTATTGCTGTTGTTATTTTACAAATAATTATTTCTGAGAATAGCTTAAAAGTTAAGAAATCCATAAAAATACTACATTTTGTTAATCAAAATTTTGATTTTTTTTCTTCAAACTCTGAATTAAAATTTATATATATTTCAGTAAATATTTGTCCAAATTTAGACACATTTTTGACTTTCACCCAATGTAAATAGTTTTTATAAATAATTTTTGTTACTAATTTTTTTGCATTTTTATTCACTTTACTATCACATATAGTACATGTATA
The DNA here is from genome assembly GCA_015471245.1 of Laticauda colubrina. Taxonomy (NCBI): domain Eukaryota; kingdom Metazoa; phylum Chordata; class Lepidosauria; order Squamata; family Elapidae; genus Laticauda; species Laticauda colubrina. The sequence continues at coordinate 1,353,142 of BLBF01000050.1, forward strand.
TTCATTTTGGAGATTTGAGGGCAACTGTAAAATTTTGGAAATGCTAACTTGTAATGTCCAATGCAGGTTTGCTATCCCAAAAATATAAAATTAGATTGTTCAGTCATTCAGAAATTATCTGAATGAATTTGTATGTGATCTTCTTGAGATTTATTCAGAGGAGGTTATTGATTACTTTTAGATAGCTAAAACCTATAAAGTTTCTGAATTGTATGCATCCGCATTTTCCAGATCTTTCTAAACAAAGATTATAAAATATGACCCAAGCCTATCTAAATACACATCCCAAAGCATTAGTCCAAATTTCTGATGCTAATCATACAATGATTAGGTCACTGAAGACACTGACTGGTGTCTTCAATGTCACCTCATTTTTCCAGGCACCTGCACAAGGGAAAACATTTTTTTTCTTTCTGGATAAATTTCAGATGTATGCCTATTTCTCTTTATTCCTCATTGAAATAGGTGTTTATAGATTGTGGGGTTGTGCATATTCACATGTAACTAACACCAAGCATAAAAAGCCCTCAACATTCATGTAAGCAAGCACCTTCTAGCCAAGAGTCCTATTAAGGAATTGTTGTAGTTATTATCTCTGTTAAAAGCCATTCTTGATACTGTGTAGAGATAGCAAACAGTGATCTTTATATTAACTAATTGCCATCAATTAAGACTTTTGTAGAAATTCTTCTATTCATGGAATGCTATTTGTTCAGCTGTTTACTACAGTTTAAACAATATGTAGGGAGAGGGGGAAATATCAGCTAACAGATGGAAAATAATTAAAGAGATATCCAGTCTAAAACTAAGGAGAAATTTCTGACAGCAAAACAAATAATTGATGGAATAGCTTACCTCTGGAAGTTGTGTGTGCTCCATCAATTGAAGGTTTTCAGAAGAGACTGGACAGTCATTTGTCCAGAATGATACAAGATCTCCTGCTTAAGCAGGGGGTTGGATTAGAAGACTATCAAGATCCTTTCAACCCCATTATTCTATGCTCTGTTAAATATTCTGCCTATTATAGCAGGATCATCTGACATTACTTGAGCCTCACAAACATATAATAATTTTATTCTCTTAAACAGATAACATTACTTATAAATGATTCTCAGGAGAAAAGAAAATAATGGACGGCAATAACCTAAAAGAGCAGGCTGATCAGTTTCTAATATTTTGTTACAAAGGAAGGAGTGCGATAAAATGCCACAACACCATATGTTGTTGACTTCATTCAATTCTATTATTCTTCAATATATATCTATATCTATATCTATATCTATATCTATATCTATATCTATATCTATATCTATATCTATATCTATATCTATATCTATACCTATACCTATACCTATACCTATACCT
>BLBF01000050.1:1354906-1369761 GCA_015471245.1 Laticauda colubrina
TTTTTATATATGATATATTTTATATATATATGATAAAATACTCTAATTTATTATCCCAACAGATTACTGATGTGAGTTTGGATAATAAGGATGCAATTTCTATGCTAAGAAATAGTATGTGAGACTTATCTTAGGTGGCCAAGAAAAAAATATTCTGCTTAGTGAATGGTCAGATAAGAGATAGCTCCATAATAGGATGAGCAAGAGGCTGAGAAGGGATCCTTCCTAAGTTATCAGGCTGTAATGGAGATAGCAAGAGAATTGTATTTTCAGATTTCTGCTAATGTAGCTTTACACTAAAGTAGAATTAGCTTATCCAGTCTTGTTCCCACTGGTCCACCTTGTGGAAGGTTGAACCCATTATACCAGGGATGGGATTTTTCAATTGTTTAGATTAATGTATCTGAGCAACCAAATCAAAGTTTATGGTCCCTTCACCATTTGAGGTATGAAGTCACTAAACTGCAAGAAAGCTTTTTCTATTGTAGGACTAGATGTTCCAGTGTGCTCTTCAAGCAGGCCTCTCTCTGACTCCATAATTAGTGCCCACTCAACAGTCAGAAGCAGGATCTTCTAAAATACTTTCAGATAAATGAAAACACATAGCTTAAATCTCTTCATGGTGTTAGCATTTTTCATTTTTTTCTATTAACTTTTTGTAATCCAAGATGGATTTGTGTGTTTCTTTTCTAATTCAGTTGTTGCATTAACATTGTTCTGCAGTATTGATTAGGAATCTTTCAGATGTAAAGATATTTATATGGTAACACATAAAGTAAACTGTGCAAATGATAACTATGGAAGTAAGGGAATAGGAGAATCACAGCTCAGTCAATTTATATTTGTATTTCATGGAAAAAAGGTCCTGCTGCAATACTTCAACATTTCTTCAATTAATAGGCAGCATATGATCAGTAAAGTCTCCCCTTGGAAACCTGGAATACTGCTCTCAAAGTAGCCATTTCTTAACTAGATGGACAACAGACCTGACACCTTGTGTATTTCAAGATTCTGTATAACGCATTATAAAAATAAAGAGACATCCCCTTTAAGAAACATAATTGTTGAATATAGCTATGGTGATGCAGTAATTAGAATCCAGTGTTGCAGGCTAATTCTGTTGACTGTCAGCAATTCGATTCACACTGGTTCAAAGTTGACTCAGCCTTCCATCCTTCCAAGGTCAATAAAATGAGGATCCAGATTGTTGGGGAAAATGTGCTGACTTTGTAAACAGCTTAGAGAGGGCTGTAAAGCACTATGGATCGGGATATAAGTCTAAGTGTCCTTGCTATTTTGGATATTCCAGAACACTGTTTTTAACTATTGTAAAATGAGCCAAAGATTAAAAAGGCAAAAGATGCTATAATATAAGCCAGGCTGGGCAAGCTGCAAGCCACAAATGACATCCCAACATGAGACTTTCTGTCCAATTTGATTGAAAACAGCTGTTCAGAAGCTGAAAAGATAATTCAAATGCTTGTTTGTGTCTTTTATACTTGCTTGAACATGGACTATGTTTTGATATTCTTCATTTATTGTTAAATGGCTTAGTCTGCTCAGCAACCTAACACTGGCTCAGATTTTTTTAAAAAATGTATGCAAAGAGCAGCCCTGGCAACAAAAGTTTATCTGTCTAGAAATGTTTTGATAGATGGACTTGGCTAATCTCAGAAGCCATGTAGGGTCAGCCCTGATTAATACTTGGATCGGGAGGATTATGGAATGCCATGTCTATTAGCTAGATTAGGAAATAAAAGAAACCACAAAACAACAGCAAACTTTCATAAGCCAAACTTTCATAAGCCAAAAAAAGCTTCACAGTCAGAATCACCAAGAGTTAAGCTTGACTTGAGAGTTTCTTTACTTTTTAGCACAAGCGATATATTTAATAATAGGGGAAGGAGCTTGATACTAAGTTGTGCCAATTACATTAATATACTTGAGACAGTGTAAATAGCCATAGTTCCAAGAGTTCTTAGTCGAACCTGTAATCTTTAGAAAACAAATTTGGTTGTCATCTGTAGTAGAGCTGATATACAGCCATAAAGGAATCTAAGCATTTTCTGGGGGCAGTATAATGGCTGGGAGTTCCATGACAGACAATACATGAACTTAACATGTATTCCTAGATCAGTCCCTAAATGACAGGAAAGAGATAGAAAAGTTCCTATATTGTTGGTGCTATCTAGGAAATCAATAGGATTTTTTCAACCCATATCCAATAAGGAATGGAATAACTTGCATAGCCAATTCGCTATAGCCAACTCTTTGCCAGAACTCACCATGGACAACTCACCATGGGATAACTTGCCACACGATAATTTAATAATTCAATTTAATTTTTTAAAATAAATAAAAATATTTTTAATTTTTGTTATTCACATTTTATTCTGTCCCTCCTTTTGCATCCTTTACAATGATTCTATTCCACAATTTCTTTAATATTAATGTAATACTTGTCCTGCAATGAGTTGTCCCATGGTGAGCTGATTATAGCAAGTTGGCCATGGCAAATTGACTGCAGTGAGTTGGCCTTGGCGAATTGGACATGGTGAATTATCATAGACCTCATCCAATAACCCAAGTACTGATACAATTTGCTGGCAATACTGCATTCCCAGGAGAGCACCCTGAGCTGCTGCCCTTTCTCCCTAACAGAAGCTTGTGTTTGCAAAGACCAAGAACTGATAAACATGAAACCCTGAAGTCTTCAACTAATGAGTCAACTTGGAATGGAGACCCAGTTTGGAATAATGGTTAAAGCATCAGGTTAAAATCCAGGAGATCATGAGTTCTAGACTGCCTTAGGGGCAAAGCCAGTAGGGTTACCTTGGGTCAGTCATTTTCTCTCAGCCTTAGGAAAAAGACAATGGTAAACCATATTTTAAATCTTGCCAAGGGAAATGAAGAAACTTTCTAGTCAGTCATTAACATAGATTGATTTGAAGACACAAAAATAAGTTAAGGTAGGAAGAGGCATCTGAGAGGCTTGTTTTGGGGTTTAGAGAATTCTACTTATGCTCCCAAGTCATGATAAGCTCTGTATTGCCCATATTGACAAGAAGATTTTATGGTCTTAGATAAGAATTCTTTCTTGTCCAACCTAAAGATGGCTAAAATTGCTTTATCAAAAGCTGGTGTCACTGCCTTCTTTCAGGTGAATGCAGACCATGATAGGTTGCAGAATTGGGCCCCTGCGCCATCTCAGAGATGGCAAGGGACTGGCCCCTATTGCCCTAGGAATGGCCACAACCACCCAGTCAGCATAATGACCAGGCCTTGCCCCCCCTGTGCCCCAAAGGGCAAACAAAATCCCATCAGCCTGCAACAAGATTGAATTTGACACCCCTTATGTAAAGGATGGGTATGTGCCATAAAACAACCTCAAGAGCACTTACCTGAGTTGATGGCCTGTCCTTGCAATGTTGGAAGATGAAGAAGTAAAAGGAGGAATAGAGAGATGGGTAAAGATGAGGAGGCCTGAGAAAGCTAAAAAGAAAAACCATGACTTGTCATCCATGGTACATAGAAAAAAGGCTTCTTCTTATTAATAATAATATAATTATCATTTTATTATAAAGACCTCCAAATAGAAGTCGAATAAATGTGGCAAAGTAAAGCAAAGGTATTACAGAAAGTAAACTTGGATGCAATGTCAAAACACCTGGAACATTACTTGAACACTATCACCATCAGTCAATTTCAGAAGGTGGCTTTACTTTGAGAAACTTACATCTTGTGACAATACCTTTATTATTAAATCTGAATATCCCAGATTCTTGGGAAGGACTTTATGGATGGACAAAAATGCTAAATTTAGTCTAAACATCTGTCTAACTGTGTGACCAACCTAATTACAATACAGAGTATATACTTCCCAATTTCCAGCAACTCTTTCTGGTTTGGAAAGACATTTGGCATTGTCTACCAAGAAAAATAAAAATAAAAATCTGTCATGTGTGCTTAGTTTGCCAGGGCTTATATATGTTGAAGCTTCATTTTGATAATTTTTTACATTAAATATTACCATGGCAAAAGATAATCAGACTTTGCTGTCTGAAGTGAAAAATGTAAATGGACATTTTCTTGGGTTCAGAAGCTTGTTGAGGGCCTAACAAACTTCTTTGCTAATAATAATATGAGATCTCGTGCTCAAAGTTTTATAGTAATATACAGTAGGGGGGAAAAGAGATAGAAATTGATTCACTGATTGAAAATAGAAAAATATTTGTCAGAGATTGAAATATATCCCAACATAAACCTGGTAGTTGAAACTTGAAAGTTGCCTACATATTTATTAGTCAAACCAGTGCCTGTAGAAGAAGCAAAAGTAATCTGGTTAATCATGGTGGCCTTGTCTTGTTGCAATGCAAATCTTGTCCCTTTTGTAAGCGTTTTGCAATCTTGTATGCCTACTCCATAGGGAAAAAAATCTTACAGCATGGTGCTGGAATGCAGCTTTTGTCATTGTGAGGCAAGCAGCAAAAAACAAGGATGCTGGTGGAGAACATGATTTAGAGATATTAACTCAAGATAAGTAATGTTCAGGTCACAAAAAGCCCTAAATTAAATTAAGATTCAGAAACTGGCAAATAGATATTTTTCCTTCTGGTCCAACGTGAATTAATATTTGTTAGTTCTCAAAGTGGGAGAAATAGAAGGAAAACTCTTCAAAGTTCATCTTTAACTTTGATAATCTTTCAACAACCCACATGGCAGACACAAGTTTAGGTAGAAACTTTCTGTATTCTGTATTTATGCTTTTCTTGGCCTCAGAATTTTCTTTTGGCCTGTGGCCTGACATCGAGGGGAAAAATGCACTGCAGGAAAATTTTAACCAAATTTGCCAGTGTGTTGAATGTGTTCATGGCCCAGTTACTTACATTTTAAATAAAATGTTTATATAATCTAGTCTGCTGCTGTTGTTATTATTGTCTGATTTATTTTAAAGTTTGTGAATTTGCATCCTACTTGTAGAACAAAATAGATATTTATCTGCTTTTCTGAGAATATACACTGTATTCTTTCTGTATGAATAACCAATGAGGAAGAAAGTGGAGATTAAAATGAAAAATTGCACATGGTTAAGCTGCATGTATACTTTTATTTGAAGCTCTGACAGGTACTCCTCAACTTATGATAACAATTGAGCTCAAAATTTATATTGCTAAATGAGAAATTTGTTAAGTGAGTTTTGCCCCACTTTATGACTTTTTTGGCCATGTTTGTTAAGGGAATCACTGCAGTTGTTAAATTAATAATTAGTAACAGTTCTTAAGTGAATCTGGTCAGCAATTGACATTGCTGTCGTAAGGTTGCAAAAAGGGATCACATGACCTCCAAACACTGCAACTGTCATAAACTGAGTCAGTTGTCAAGAATCTGAACATAAATCATATGACCACGGGGATGCTGCAATAGTCATAGGTGTAAAAATGGTTATAAGTCAATTTTTCAATGTCATTGTAACTTTGGTCATTAAGTGAACTGTGGTAAGTCAAGGACTACCTGTACAGCAGTATTTCTCAACCGTAGCAACTTGAAGATGTATGGAATTCAACTCTTAGAATAATTCTTCAGCCAATTGAAGTCTACATATCTCTTTTATTAATGTCTCTCATTAATGTATTGAAGATTGCAGTCAAACCTTTAAAGAAACTAAGCTGAAATCATAGCTCATCCCTAGAATACCTGCAGTAACATTTGCAAGAAAGCAAAAAGTAATGCATATGAAAAGTGTGAAGAGTCCTTCCTGTTTCCACATCATGTCCCCCACCCTTGCCTCCAAACACTTCATGTTTAGGGGGCCACATGTTGACTAGGAAGCATAATAAGTAGGTAATTTTCAGTTTGATTCTGGCGTGGATATAGAAAAGCTCTCTGCAATAAACAGTATTTTACCAGAATATAAGTGGGTATTTAGAATGGAGACTGGGATGATAGTCTCAATTCCTGATAAAAATATGCAGAATATGGGACAGTAAATTTTCTTCATGCAATCAACAGTCAGTATTCTAGATAAGTCTGAGAACCAACATTTTATATATATAGTGCTGATCTGTTTGATTTTTGAATTATAACAAATGGTTTTCCTTCATATCTAAGATAGTAGAATTACAGAGGTCTAATTGAGTCAGATGTGTTCCATGATTATCTCTAGTGTGCCTCTGTCCATGTACCTTCATGATAGATAGATAGATAGACAGACAGACAATGAACACACTACAGAAGCTTAATGATGGCAGATGAGATTCTGCTGAAACGTTGCTACAACTTTAAAAGCACTACAATGACGTGGAATAATACCCGAAGGAAGCTGAACAGCACACATGTAAGTACCCGCGAAAATTTAAAAAAACATATATATATATATATGAATGCAGTTCAGCTTCCTTCGGGTATTATCCCAGATCATTGTAGTGCTTTTAAAGTTGTAACAATGTTTCAGCAGAATCTCATCTGTCATCATCAGGCTTCTGTATTGAGTTCGTCTCAATACAGATGAACTCAATACAGAAGCCTGATGATGGCAGATGAGATTCTGCCGAAACGTTGCTACAACTTTAAAAGCACAACTACAATGACCTGGGATAATACCCGAAGGAAGCTGAACAGCATATATGTAAGTACCCATGAAAACTTAAACACACACATACATACACATACATACACACACACACATACATACAAATATATATATACCATAAACACATACACACACACACACACACACACACACACACACACATATATATATATATATATAGAGAGAGAGAGAGAGGGAGGGAGGGAGGGAGGGAGGGAGGGAGAGAGAGAGAGAGAGAGAGAGAGAGAGAGAGAGAGAGAGAATGAGATCGATACTGTAGTTCATATAATCATCTTGGATCACCTTCATTTTTAAAAATAATCTGCATCTTCTCATTCTGTCCATTTCTCATTAATCATTTTTCTCTGTGAAAATTAATATTATCTCTTTTCACATATAGGGAATTAGGGAAGTTTTCCTCACCCCCTCTCCCCATTAATTTTGCAAAGCATTCTGTATGAAATGGTTCACTTCATAGAATCATATTTATTTATTTATTTATTGTCAATTGCTTACAAAATAATAGGTATAAATAAAAACATAGTTATGAATACATGGATATATATAAGAATATTAGGTACTAATTAGATGTTGATAAGGTTTACCCTGATCAATTAACTTGTAATTCCACTATATTGGATATGAAATTGAAACCATTTCTCCCCTTTGTTACAGAACAAAATTAAGAGTAATAAAGTAGTCCATGGTTCAAGGTGTCTTTGTTTGGAAAGCAATCTCTTAATAGCATTACCGATAGAGGAAGTAAATGTCCTTTTGTTTGAAAAATCAACTTCATGATAGGGAAAACAAATGCCAGGATTTAAGAAGAGAATGAAAGCCAGCCATATTTATTTTAAAAAGTCTGTTTCATTTAACATTTTACTTCTTTACAGTGGCCAAACAGAATTCTTCAAGAATTTTTTAGCTAAATCTTTGTCACATCTACCATACATTTGCACTGTATTGAGAGGATATCTTTATTGATATGCTAATTTTATATTCTGCAGACACCTCAAAGAATGATCTTCCTCCATTTAATCTTCACAGCTATAACTTGGTGTGGTAGGATGGGCCCAGAGAAAGGAACTGGCCAAAAGTTACCCAGTGATATTTTATGACTGAATCTCTCAGTCAAACACTTTAACCACTGCTGGGTTCAGTTCTCACATTCAGCCATCATAACTAACAGTTACTGAAGCTGGCTTTCACCATTTCTTAAAAATGCAAATTCCATTTATCACATATGACATTGAAATAGACTATTACAAAAATTAATTTGATTGGGAGTGAGGAGACAATAGCAAAGTCCAACTGAAAAAAAAAATCAAACCTTAGTTCACATCCTAACTCACTTCCCCTCAAAAAATATCTGTTGCTCCAAACTTTCAGATTCTTCACTGACTTACCTTCATGTTGTTCTGTAATTCCTGAGCTGTCACTCCTGTTGCTCTCTGTGTAGGACTTTCTGTTTTCTTTTGAAGCTGCTTCTTTCAGTCTCCTTTGCAGACCTTTAGCTATACACCTCCCACCACACTGCTGCCTGCCCACTAACATACCCCAAGCCAAGGAACAGACACGATGTGTAAATCCTGGATTTATAACCCAAAGAGAAGTCACAGGGTTGGGAGGGGAAGGGGAGGCAAGAATGTGTTATAGAAAAGCAAGGCAGGAAATGAAAAATTGGAGAGAAGAGGGGAAACACAGAACAAGCCAAGAGCTAGATGTTTTCCAGGGCTCTTGGCATTAACATAAGGCTGTTATATACCCTTCTCACATATGTGCAAGAAGGCTCTCCCCACATCTTTCTCTGTCTGAATTTGTGTGAACATATTGGAAAAGGTGTTAAATTTTAGATGGGAGAAAATATTTTTCAGAGCCAGAACATTTGGTTGTATTCTGTGAAGTCCCAAAGAGGGACTTCCAGTGAAATAAAAAATGATGGCCTTGAAATTAGGATTCCTGTCTACTGTGGGAGAAGGGTGTGACCTTGTAATGGCTCAAAACCTGGATTTCTTGCTCACTAAATGGAGCTAATAGAAAACTATACCAGCATAAAATGTATTGTTCTCTCAACCTCACAGAAACAGAATGATAGCAAACATTGTTTCCTTATTTTCAGAATCCAATGGATTCACCCAGTTTTGTTTTCCTCAGCTCTCAACAAATGTTATTAGTAGAAGACATCTATCAAGGCAGTTTTTTAATGTAGGCTGAGGCAACTGAGGCAACTTAAATTTTAACAGATGTCTAGAGCAGTAAATTTAGTTATCTGTCAAAAACTGCACAGGATTTCCACATGAAACAAGTCACAAGACTTGTGATAGCACTCCTCTACAAAAGAGGCACCAGAAACTCAAGTGGTACCATTGGTTATCAATTAATGTCAGAAAATTGCTAAACTTGTTATACTGTGAATAAACAAAGTCACCTCCTCTCTCTCCTACCATTCCCCCCCCCCCTTCACTACTGCAAGTCATTAACTCTCAACACTGATTCAGATTTCTAACCCAGAGTTTGCCTGGAAACATTTGCCATGTAGCAGGGTGGGGTTAAGATTGAGACAGAAAAGAAGGGCCTTGGAAACATTACCATGGAATTGGAAGGAAAGGAGTGATCTCACACCAGCCTGATATGATTGCAAACCAGCATAACATAATTCAGACTGTCCCCACCTATAAGACTCATCCAAGTGTACCCCTAAGTGAATGGTAGTGCATCGTGCTTTTTCATACAGCAAAATCAATCAGGATAAAGAGAAAAACACTAATCCTGGTACAATTAATTGATGACTTAAAAGTTGCCTCAGCTGTGGACTTGGATTAGGTGAAGACTATTTTATGAAGGACATGATTAGAAAAAGAGGCACTGGGCTTCTTTGTACCCAAGCATGAGAGGAAACACGTACTTTTTTTTGAACTCCCAGAAGAAGAAAGGTACCAGCAGGAATCATTATTATGTTCTATTAAAATTGGGAAGGGGAGCATTTTGCTTCTCAAAGGACATGGATTTCAATTCCTACCTCTTAAATTAAGAGTAAAAATAATAATGACAAAAAATTATCCATTCAAATCCAAATTTGAAGGATGTACTGGGAGAGCATCACAAGTCCCTTGGAGGGATTATTTACCCATTCCAAGTTAAGCCATAACAAGGATGTTAATGTGTGTATCAGATTAAATGAGAAAATAATGAATGAACTAATCAAACAAGAGTTGAATACTTTTTTCTCCTGAACTATGGGACCTAGTTGACATCTCCAGAGAATAAAATAGTCCTCTTCTTCACATTAAAATCCCAAAGTGTATTTTAGCTGACTAAGGCGTTGTTGAAGTACAATGTATTTTGCAAATAAATCCATCCAGTCAGAAGTGAGCACCAGTATTTTCAGGAGAGTTTATTCTCAGTGAACTGCACAGGGTTGCAGTCAAGCTGTTCTTGTTAGCTTGCTGCTTTTGTGTGCTTTATTTATTTATTTATTTGATTTGTCAATTGCTTACAAGGTAATAGGTATAAGTATAAACACAAGTAAGAATACAGGAAATAGGTATGATTACTGTGCTGACTGTATCAAAAGTAAGTCACACAACCTGCAACTCAGCTTTAACCTTCAACCACAACCCTACATCAACTAATCCACCATCACTCAAGACTAGGCATGCACGCCCCTAACTACCTCAGTTCCAACTACTGCTGGCCTAAAAGGCAAGCTACTCAATGCAAGAAGCCTTGTGAATAAAATACCTGAATTTCTCCTCTTACTAAGCATGTCTAAATTCTACATCTTATTCGTCTGTGAAACATGGCTCAATGCATCTCTCCCCGACTCCATTACCACAGTAAGAGACTATCATGTTTACCAATGAGATTGCGAAATTCGTAAAGGAGGCGGTTTTGCTATCTTCTATAAAAGATCCTTACATCTAAAAAACATCCAAATTACCTAGGAGCTTGCTCTTCCTGAGACCATCATCTGTGAACTATCGTTAAATATCACATTTTGATTCTTACTATGTTACAGAGCACCTGATTAGACATCGAATATGTAAACAAGCTAAATTCACTACTAACATGGGCAACACCCTGCCCACATGCTTTTATCTTTCTTGGTGACTTCAATCTACCTCATATTGACTGGACCCTAAATGAATGTACAACTGAACCCACACATACAACCTTCTACAATGCTGCTACAAATCTGGGACTGGAACAACTAGTAACCAACAATATTAGACTAAACAACTGCCTCGATCTCATCTTCTGCAATAGTTTGAATTTAATTTACAGAATACAAACTAAAGAACCCTTTTCCAACAGTGACCACAATATGATTGACTTTTGTCTCAACATACGCCCACACAAAAATCATCACAATGATGTAATCCCCTATTATAACTGCAAAAAAGGCAACTATGATCTTATAGACAATGATCTCTCATCCCTTGATTGGCAATCTCTATTCACTGGATGCAATACTGTTAAAGACCATTACAATATATTTTTACTTGAAGTCAAAAAGTCATCAAACTATATGTACCAACAACAAACTCCCAAAACAAAATAAAAACAGATTACCTATAACAATAAGGAAACTTCAATCCAAAAAGAGATCACTCTGGTGGAAAAGCAAATCTGGTCACGTTGCCAATTTCAAAATCTGATACAAAAATTTATGCCACCAGATAAAGACTGAAGGCACCAATTATCACACTAAACAAGAGGAAAACCTTCTACACACCAATTCCATCCCCGCTTTGACATATTCTTTGGCTCAGTATTTGTAAACAGCAGTGGATCATGCCCAGTATTTCCTAGCTGAACCACAAAAAGCTACAATGATCTAATACATATTGATTTTACAGAAGACTACGCAATCTAAAACCATCTCTATCTATTGCACCAGACGGAATATGTGCCGACTTCTTAAAAAAGCTATCCACTGCCACAGCAGAACCTCTAAGCTTAATCTTTGAAAAATCTTTCAGGACCAGCTCCTTGCCTAATCTATGGTCACAAGCCATGGTCATTCCCATCTTCAAAAAGGGAGACCCCAGCCTAGTTGAAAATTACAGACCAACCTCTTTATGCTGGGTCACCTGTAAAGTCATGGAATCAATTATTAACCAATCCATTATCCTCCACTTAGAGACAAACAACCTACTCTCCAATGAACAATTTGGTTTCAGGAAAAAACTGGTTTCAGGAAAAAAAATGTGTAATCTGCAACTCTTACACTGCAAAAACATATGGACTACACAACTTCATCAGGACAAAACAATAGATGCAATCTGCATAGACCTCTGTAAAGCCTTTGATTCAGTGGTACACTGAAACTACTTCTAAAACTAAAATCTTATGGTATCTCTGGATACCTGCACAACTGGATAGAAGCATTCCTGTCAAACAGACAACAAATGGTCAAAATTGGGAGTGTCCTATCAAATTCTGTACCTGCCAATAGTGGTGTCCCCCAAGGCAGTGTTCTAGGACCAACTCTCTTCATATTCTACATAAATGACCCCTGTGATCATAATAAGAGCAACTGTGTTCTCTTCGCTGATGTAAAGCTGTTTAATACCACAGACAATACTGCTAACCTTCAAAAAGATCTCGACTATGTATCAGAATGGTCAAACAAATGGCAACTTCAAATCTCAATAAATAAATGCTCTGTCTTATATATTTGCAAAAAAAATCATAAAATAAAATACAAGCTGAATAGTCAAGACCTTGTTGATGATCCAAGCTCTGTGAAGGATCTTGGAATACTCATCTCTAATGGTCTAAGTGATAGGACCCACTGTAACTGCATAGCCAAAAAGACATTAAGAGTTGTTAACCTAATCCTACGTAGCTTTTTCTCTGATAATATCACACTACTAATGAGAGCACACAAAACATTTGCTGGACCAATACTTGAATACAGCTCATCAGTCTAGAACCCACATTACGTATCTGATATTAGTACAATTGAGAAAGTCCAGAAATATTTCACAAGAAGAATTCTCCACTCCTCTACTCATTGTAGAATACCTTATGCCACCAGACTTGAAATTCTAGATCTAGGAAACCTTGAATTACGCCGTCTTCGGTCTGATCTAAGTATGGTATATATAATCATACATTGCAATGAGTTACCTGTCGAAGAATACTTCAGCTTCAACCATAATAATACAAGAGCACACAATAGATACAAACTCAAGGTTAACCGCACCAAACTTGATTGCAAGAAATACGACTTCAGCAACAGAGTGGTCAATGTCTGGAATACTCTACCTGACTCTGTGGTTTCTTCCCAACCCCCCCAAAACTTTAATCTTAGACTGTCTACTACTGACCTCATCCCTTTCCTAAGAGGTCTGTAGGGGGCATGCATAAGGGCACCAATGTGCCTACCATCCCTGTCCTATTGTTTCTTTTATGTTTCTTGTATATACCCAATTCATGTATTCATAATTATGTGTATACTTATACCTATTATCTTGTAAGCAATTAACAAATCAAATCAAATTAATTAATTAATTGATTGATTGATTAATTAAATGAGGACAATAGGATAGGGATGGGAGGCATGATGATACACTTATAAGCATGGCCCTTATCGACTTCTTAGGTATGGGGTGAGGTCAATAGTGGTTAGTTTGAGGTTAAAGGAGTGGAGGTTTGAGGATATAACAACAGAGTCAGGTAGTGCATTCCAGGCATTGACCACTCTGTTGCTGAAGTCCCACTTTCTGCAGTCAAGTTTGGAGTGGTTAACATTGAGTTTCTATCTGTTGTATGCTCTTGTATTTCTGCAGTTGAAGCCAAAGTAGTCATTGACTGGTAGGACATTGTAGCAGATAATTTTATATACTACACTTAAGTCCAACCATAGGCAGCATAGTTCAAGACTGTCCGAGCCCAAAATTTCAAGTCTGGTGATATAGGGTATTCTGTTGTGAGCAGAGGAGTATAGTACTCCTCTTGTGAAATACTTCTGGAATCGCTCAATTGTATTAATGTCCGATGTACAGTGCAGATTCCAGATTGATGAGCTGTATTTGAGTATTGATCTAGCAAAGGTTTTGTATGCCCTAGTTAACAGTTCAATATTTCCAGAGGAGAAACTTCATAAGATTAGATTTACAACTCTTAATGCTTTTTTGGCAATTCTGTTACAGTGAGCTCTGGCGCTTAAGGCCTTGTCACACTGGCTGATGGATGCAAAACAATTGTAAAAGGACACAACAGACGAGAAAAATGTTCCATCCATTGTTATCCGCTCTCAAAAGGGGAAAAAATTTGCATAAAAAGAGCGGAAAACACGGAAAGGAATGGACGGGGGGAGGAAGTAGGGCGGATGGAAAGCGGATGCTCAACGGAATGCTAGCGGATGGAAGTGGATGAGAGCAGATGGCATATCCGCAAGGCTTCTGAGGGACTGCACCAAAGTGGACGCAGAATGGATACAGTGCATGCAGAATGGATGCTGAATGGATGAAGCGGATGCACAGCGGAAGCCAAGCAGATGAAGCGGATGCAGAGCGGAAGCCTAGCGGATGCCTAGCGGAAGCCTAGCGGATGCCTAGCAGATACCTAGCGTTCACTGCGCATGCGGGGAGGATTCATTGCGTCAGCCCTGCGGATATAAAGGGAAGCAGCTCCCAAGCAGGACACCATTCAGAGGAAAGACCTGCTGCCAGACACATCAATTGCCTTGCCAGGCTGCCCTGCCTGCATGCCTGCCTGCCAGCCTTGCTGCCAGCCTGCCTGCCAGCCTCCCTCCCAGTATCGCTGCCAGCCTCCCTGCAAACCTCCCTGCCTGCCTGCCTGCCTGCCAGCCTTACTGCCAGCCTGCCTGCCAGCCTCCCTGCCTGCCTGCCAGCCTACCTGCCTGGCTGCCTGCCAGCCTTGCTGCCTGCCTGCCTGCAAGCCTACCTGCCAGCCTACTTGCCAGCCTGCCTGCCAGCCTTGCTGCCTGCCAGCCTGCCTGCCAGCCTGCCTGCAAGCCTACCTGCCAGCCTGCCTGCCAGCCTCCCTGCCTGCCAGCAACCCCACAACCATGAGGAAGAAGAGAAAGCCTCAGCCATCTGCTGCCAGCCCTGGCAAGAGGGACAGGGCCACCCTCCCACCCCCTGGCCCTCACTCTGCTTCTGCTGGGGCTTCTGTAGCACAGGCTCGCTCTTCTGGGGCTGGGGCTTCTGCTGCTTCTGCTTCTGGAGAAGCTTCTGGCGGTGGTACTTCTGCTGGTGCTTACTCTGCTGAAGCTGCTCCTCGTCCTGCTGGT